>BGPT01000063.1:278258-308216 GCA_003297045.1 Symbiodinium sp. clade C Y103
GGGAATGGAAACACGCGACGTTTGCAACTAGCACGGAAGCAGAATGTGGAAGAAGATGTGAAAAATTGTAGAAATTTTAGACCACTTTACCATCACGAAGGACCAGGCATAGCAAGATTGAGCGCTTTCAATGCCACGAATAATTTGCAACACGCACCTTCCTCCCAGCCTTCGCAGGACACAATCTGTTCGTGCGATGCTTGCGCGACCAAGCCATTACTGGTACTTTATACCTACTACTACGACTATTACTACAACAGACTTTAACTACTACGTCTTCTTCTTCTTCTTCTTCCTCTTCTTCTTCTTCTTCTTCTTGCAACAACCCCCGTTTGCATACCCTGGAGGGTCTATCTTTATTTCTTTTTGTTGTTCTTTGATCAGCGATCCGCCAATGTGCTTCATATGAAACCTGTCAGGCGTGCAGGTAGTCAAGAGGAAAAACTTTTGTCACCTGTCAGGCGTGCAGGTAGTCAAGAGGAAAAACTTTTGTCCTGGTCTTGCGTTATTTTACACCTGCGGCATCGCCTAGAAGAGAAGACTCTAAATCTAAAGCTCGCATGTTTGTCAATGTTCAGAACCACAATTGAAGTATTGTGTGAAGCTGACCATGATGATGAGAAAACCCTTTGTCGCTGAAAATGCTCATGAAAAATACAAAGTTGTTAAGTGGAAAATGCTCATCAGGAGGAAGAAAGTTTTTTCCCGCTTAGCGTCTTCAAAACATCATCATCCTCAGCCGCGGATCAATTATTATCCTCATTTCAATTTCGCGTAGCCCACTGTTCGTTAACTTTGTTCTACTTTCTCCCCCCTTTGTTTGCTTATCCCACATCCGGTCCGCCAGTCTGNATTATCCTCATTTCAATTTCGCGTAGCCCACTGTTCGTTAACTTTGTTCTACTTTCTCCCCCCTTTGTTTGCTTATCCCACATCCGGTCCGCCAGTCTGGTTCAAGCTGCCATGTTTTCCTATCCTTGTTTTGTGCCTNATGTCCTGTGTTTTTCCAGTTCCATTTGTCCAGGGTAGTGGAATGTCCTGTGTTTTTCCAGTTCCATTTGTCCATCCCAGTTCCCTTCCAGTTCCCTTCCAGTTCCNCTGTGTTTTTCCAGTTCCATTTGTCCATCCCAGTTCCCTTCCAGTTCCCTTCCAGTTCCTTTTCCAGTTCCTTTTGCGGATTTCCTGTGTTTTTCTAGGGTTTTTGCTACAATCCTACTTTTTTGAAAAATAAAGTGAAAAGCTCATCTTTTTTTTAAAAAAAAAAAAAAAAAAGGGTTTCGCCAAAAACCAAAAAAAAAAAAGGAAAACCCCAAAAGGAACGGGAAAAGGAACTGGAAGGGAACTGGAAGGGAACTGGGATGGACAAATGGAACTGAAAAAACACAGGACATTCCACTACCCTGGACAAATGGAACTGGAAAACAACGCTATTTTGGCCGTTACGCACACAGGGAATGGAAACACGCGACGTTTGCNTCTTCTTCTTCTTCTTCTTCTTGCAACAACCCCCGTTTGCATACCGTAGGTGGACGAATTATTCAAACCCCTGTAGACATCCCGAACCCCCATCCCCCCAAATTTCAATGTTATTTGTGTTGTCAAAGCATAGCTACGAATGGACGAAATAAATCAAACCCCGGAGGATTTTGTACCTCTAGATCGTGTTATTGTAACTTTAAGTCCCCCGGGTCCCGAACTTATACATCATACACCTGGGGTTTGATTAATTTGTCCATCTACTGTAGGATATATACAGTATTATACCGGGAAATATTGGACCTGGACATATTACAGTATACCATATCATATCAGCCTTTTACCCAAGGATATATCATACCATATCATACACATGGAAAACAATGACATACCAGAGGTGAGGATAGCAACAAGTACAGATCTATCAAGATCCTACCATATCAATTCATATCATACCTCCAGGACTCTAGGATATTCATATAGTATTTTCAGGTAGATGGGTTTGTTTAAAACTAGCGTATCCCTATTTGTTAATCACCATTAATCATTATCCCTACTAAGATTGCCATTTCTTGGTGGTAAATCCCATGTTCAGTCGTATCAGGATATGTCAATTTGGTGTTAGTGAATGCTAGTAATAAAATGTTACAAAACCTCGTGAAATCCTATCAAATCCCATTTAAACCGCCATATACCGCCATGGTCAAACTCTGGGAACGGCAGATCTCCGCCGCCCCCGCCTGTTCCGCCGCAGCTGTTGCCGCAGGCTGTTGATGGCCTCCTTTTCGTTGTCACGGTCCGAGCCTGGCGCTCGGCAGATGTCCGAGGCACCATGAAAAATGATGCGTTACCCTCTGGTAAACATACAGAAAGCTATTGAAAATGGCTATTTATAGTGGATTTTCCCATGAAAAATGGTGATTTTCCATAGTTATGTTAGTTTACCAGAGGGTAATGGTGATTCAATGGTGATTTCATGGGATTTCATGGCGGTTTAATGGAAATTCAATAGAATTTAACAAGTAACCGACTGGATATGATCTTTGGGCGTGTGTGAAAATGGGTGATTTCACCCCCAAGTGGCTATTTAGTACGGAAGGGATGATTGACCCATGAATTGTTTTCGGTACACAAGCCAGTCATCTATTTTATGGTCATCCCATAGGATTCCAAAGTATTCCAAACAGTTCTTGGGCATACCCTCCGGTAATCAAACATAGCAATTGGAAATCCACTATAAATGGAGAATGGGAAAATATGGGAAAATCATCTATAACTGGTGGATTTTCCATTGCCACGTTTGATTGCCAGAGGGCATAACCCCTATGAGAATAGGATTGTTGATCATCCCTTCAGGAAATATGGAGCATGGAGCATGACGATGGCACAACGGGGTGATCTGCACAATGCACGAACTGCCACGAAGATCCACGAATCGGCTTCACAGCTCGACAAATGGAAAAAACATGAGCAGAATTGACGTAAACTTTGAGACTCCCAACAAATGGAGAAGATCAACTTTCGACCATCTTACGTGGATAGAATTGTGGCTCTTGCATGGACTGCATCTCTGACAATGGCATGAAACTTTCTCCTGGCACAGCAAACCCCATGTTAGCGGTCATAGGGATTTGCTGGAGATTCTGTGCTTGCACCAGCCATATTTGATTCTTCTTGGATAGGATCTGTTTGGCATATATCTTGGCAATCTTGACTTGGGTTTATCATGGTTTCTCCAAAAATATGGCATACCACAGTTTACTGCACATTACATGGAGAAAATGGCAACCAACCATCAAAATTTGAGGTACCTTGCGTTCAGACAAACCAATGTTTGGCCGAAAAGCAACTGGAGGAAGCGTGAGTAGGTTTCTCAAACATGAGTATCGCTGTACGCCTGAACACCATAATTTAAAACCGTACAAGTTCGGGCAAAGTTTGAAACCCTCGAAGATTGAAACACATATGTTTTTTTTCTTAATCGCAACTTTGAAGCTTATAGTTGCATCATTTCGTGGTCAAGATGCCCCATATGATCGTAAAATCTTGGCAATGACTACACAAAGCAGCAAGAGTTTGCCATTTAAATGGCATCGCACATGGCTTATGGCTTGCTGGCGAAGCCTCCATATTTAGTTCGATGATTTTCAAACAAGTAAGATTTCCATTCATGGTGGGGTTCCTAGCCATGTTTGAGTACTAAGGGATAATTCGAATCAACTACTAATCCCCCATACTTCACCTACTACACCTATACGGTATGCCAATAAATAATAGGTGTCAATAGTAGGTACCCTCCCCAAAAACGCATAGACCCTGCCATGAGTGCTTGGACAACTACATTCCCCTATGGTACAAAGTAGTGATTCTCAGACGCAAAGTGGTCAAGCGGTGAGGTGGGGGGATGGGATATCCCATTCTCAACCCGTCTAATTAGGGTATTTATTGTGTTGATAGTGGGATACATGTGCAACAAACAATGTGAAATACTAATTATTTACAGTATCCATATATATATATATGACATCATAAACCCATGATGAACCCAACTACCTTCTGGTAATCAAACCTGGCTTGCTGCAATTGTTCTCCCATTTAGTTCGGACGATTTTTTGCGAACTAAACCTCCATGGCTAGGCCGCGGGGATCTCCCACGGCGAGTATCCCATGATTTTAAACAACTTATCCAATCACTAATCATTATTCATCATGACGAGCCCATCATAATCCCACTATTAACTGGTCATCACCCAATATTAACTGGTGTTTAATCATGACCATCCCATTATTGACCCATGACAATCTCATTATGAAATCAGTATCAACCCATCTTACTATCCAATTGTTATCCCATTATCATCCCATTATTAATCCTTTATAACTATCCAATTATTCATGGAGAATTATATATATCCCATAAAATATACCCTCTGGTGAATTAACATAGACCCTGGCAAATAGGGATTGGAAGATGAGTTTCCTCTAAAAATAGCTATTCTCAGGGTCTATGTTAATTTACCCGAGTGTAACCCATCCTTAACCCATCCAGTTCCCAGGCCCTCCACATCGCCCGCCTATGGACCGCATCTGGTCCTTTAACTCCTCCAGCTCCATGATCAGCTGGGCGAACCTTGAGTTCGTTCCCAGGCACCCTTCACCAAGGCTTCACCAAGAGAATTTCATGGGATTTCATGGGATTTCATCAGCAAAATTTTGGAAACTGCCAAGATGGAGGTTTCCTAAAATAGGGGTACCCCCAAATCATCCATTTCTAGATCGGATTTTCCATTCTAAACCATCCATTTTTGGGTACCTCCATTTTAGGAAACTGCCAACATGTTTCAGGATTTTTTGCCGATGGTCTGCAGGAACCTCAGCATGATTTTTGGGACACGAGCACTGATTCGGCTTGAACTCCAAGGCTCAATAGATGAAGCTTCACACAGTTCACACTCCTCAACATGTTCCAAGTCTCAATCATATGAAGCATAGAAACTTAGACTTAACCATCCCATGATAGCTTATACCAACTTATACCCTTTAATAAATAGTAATCAAATCACACACACAGATATGGAAAATCCCCGCACTCTATGCTCAACGGAAAAAAAGTATGGATGTCGAAGCTACATTCGAGCTATTCCTGGCTGGGGATGATGATTCCCGGAATCCAAGGAATCCATCCTTCCAGATGTAACGGAAGCGTGATGTCATGATCAAATTCATGCAGGGTATATGATATATGATATAAATCCTCGGTTCTTGCAGATTGGATCCAGGTGATTCTCCCATATAGATGATCATCCCTTGGTTATTATCCTTATCATTGCTATCCCCTATTACTGCATCCGGTATTGTTGCTGCAAAATTAGTTTTGACATCTTATGACCATCAGATTATCCGTATTATATCTCATACCCATCAGATCAATGAGATTCAATTAGTTAGTTATGACCCGAGTAGGGACGCCTATATTATTCTAGCTTACCTTCTGGTCATCAAACATGGCTGGCTGGAAATTCGCCCAATTATATAGCGAATAGTTTACCACTCAAACCTCATATCTATATATATATATACATAACTCAAACCTCATATTTATATATATTCATCGTGGATTTGGCCATTCAAACCGATTCAAACCTCCATTTATAGCTTATCTATGCTTATGTTCCATTAAAAAACACCATTGAAATCACGGCATTTTCCAGCCCGGGGACTTCTCCGGGGAGATGCAACTGCCGGGCTGTCGCATGGCTTTCACCGCTGTCTCCTGGCGTTGATGGGTGGAATGCCTTACACCATGGAAAAGAATGGAAAACAATGTTAGTCTATGAGTAATATTAGTATATTAATTAGATATTATTAGTGTATTAGTATTTTTGTGTGAGTATATTCTATCCGCCCTATAATCGCAGTATATATATATATATATTATATTGGTAGTATATTAGTAGATGATATAGTAGCATATTCGTAGGAAGTAATATTAGTAGTATATCAGTAGTATATTGGTAGCATAGTAAATTAGTGGTATGTTAGGAGTATAATGAATTACTATTATACTTGGAGTATATTAGCAGTATACTAGCATACTGAATCCTGACTCAAAGACTGGCCAATCAATGTAGCAGACATTTTTACAGGAGACGGCGGTAGTAGCTTTGCAACATCAAGCCCCTTCCGCTGGGGTGCGACGTAAAATAACACTGGGGCCATAAATGTGAGTCTGTCTGAACACAAGTATGGCCATTTGATGGGGAATATGATGATTAACCATCAAATTTGGGTACCCCAACGAAGCCAGGTCATACGCGAGTAGCCTCTTTTTACAATCAACAGGGATAAAGTGGACATGGTTCATGGGTACTGTACCCATCCCAGGAAAAAAACAGGCCCGCACCTTCATATGCTTCGAGGTGTTGATTGCCTTCGATGGACGGTTTGGTGAATTTGTGTTTGCGCCTTCAAAGGGTGAGGTTCTTCACTAAAGGGTGGGACAGTATGGGGCTGTTGAATGGTTTATCAAACCCACCATTTTTCAATCAGAGGGGATGGGTTTATCAACCTTCTATGGAATGTTGATTTCACAATTTTGATAAAGTCAATATAAACAGAAATTATGATTGTGGGGACATGGAATTTGTGAGTCCCCATGGAAAACTCCATTCTTGGGACTTTAAAAAAACACATCCGGGACGAC
The DNA here is from genome assembly GCA_003297045.1 of Symbiodinium sp. clade C Y103. Lineage (NCBI taxonomy): Eukaryota > Dinophyceae > Suessiales > Symbiodiniaceae > Cladocopium > Cladocopium sp. clade C. The sequence goes on from BGPT01000063.1 coordinate 284,938, forward strand.
CCGAAAAGTATCATGTCATGGCGAATCGGCAGGATTACCCAGAAAGTTCATCCTGACATAATATGACCCCCAGGAATTCAGACCTTCATCTACCCAGCAATTGCTTCACCCTTTACAGACTTCCGTAGTGTTTTTCCGTGTACTATGGGGTCCCAAAATCAGGTGGACGGGATCAATGGGTTTTAACTTATGAGTGTTTTACCCTAATAATAATGGCAATTGAGGCCACTGTTGCAATATATTGACAATATAGAGGAATGGCATTCCAGCTGGGGTTGTCACCCGGGGTTGTCTCAAAAAGTCACCAACAAATCCCATGGTTCTTCACCATCTTCCCATTCAAATGACCATAGCTTCGGTGTAAATCAACCATTTCGACACACACACACACGTATATATATATATATATACATATACATATTAACATCATCTAAATACACAATGCGGAAAACCACTGGTTAAGTCATTCCTGTTCAGTGGTGAACTCCACCACGTGTCAAAGCATAACAAAGTACTTCACCGTCCCATACCATCCCCTACAAATACTGACTTACCAGAAACGGGTGGTATAAACTCTACATCATCCCAAGAATGGGAGAATATTAATGTCAACGCAAGATCAATAAATATCAAGCTGATTCACAAGGGGGTCCCCAAATACGCTTGGAATAGGTACCCCCCCCTATTGACAATCGGGCTTTTATTTCTTCTACATGGATCCTTTCCATTGATCAAAGTCATACCCCTTAACCTCCGGTAATCACATGGCAATGGAAAAAAAACATCTATAGATGATGTTCCAATTAGCACCTCCATCGTGCTGAGTTGTCACCACTTGGGGCGCGAGCTGTGACATTAGAATACAATACAATACAACAATTGCCATGTTTGATTACCAGAGGGTATATGTTCATTCTAACCCGATGATATCCCCACCAAACATCACATTCTACAAGCACTTTCGATGGTTGAACCCAATACAAATTCCATTTATATTCTAACAACATCCCGCTGATATTCCATACATATTCCACTACAATCCCATCCATGAAATCTTAATGGAAATGGGTCAAACTAGATAATCATTGGATTGGGTTAAGGGAAAATTTACAGGAAACCCCTATATTTCATTGGAAAATCAATGGTTTCCTGTAAATTTTCCCTTAACCCAATCCAATGAGATATCCAAAAAAACGGATGGTTTTTATTAAAAACGGACCAATAGCTGATTATTCCATTAACATTCCATTCATATCCCCATCATTCCAATCATATCATATCCATGAAATCATATTCTGGAAGGGTTTTATCACCACTGTATCCCCATTTATAAACGGGTTGTCCCATTAACAAATTATGTATATGATTTTCCCATTAAAACCGCCACTTACAAATGGTTTTCCCATTGAAACCTCCACTCATGGAAGGTTTTCCCATTAAAAACCATTTATATATATTATTATATATACAAATATATATATATATATACATATATTTCTCTATATATATATATAAACACATATATATATATATATCATTATATATTACTTTTACCACTAAAGCATATATATATATATATCATTTAGATGGATTTCCCCATGAGAGCCTCCACTAATGAGAGGATTTACCACCTTTCTTTACAGCGAAACGTTTACGCCGCCGGAAACGCGGCGAATTCAACGGGGCAAAGGCACATTGGTCAACTCATCCGCCAGCTGCTGGATCCGAGTGAGCAAGTTCTGCCGATCCTCTTCCGCGTCCGCCTGGCGAGGTCCAGTTCGACGGCGGCGACGGCGGGGATGGAGAAGGGGATGGAGAACTGGGGTGTGATATCTACATATTTTTCCATCAGAAACATGTAAGATACTGAGGATAACCAATGAATCATGGATTATTTGAAGGGAAAATCAAAAGGAAACCATGGATGCCATGGCTTTTTACATGTTTTATATGTTTTTTACTCAAAAACAGATGTTTACTCTAAAATGTCCCTTTAACCAATCCAATGATATATGGATGGAGAAGAGCTGAGAATAACTTGGTTTATTTACCTTGAATAAACCCATTGTCGACCCACATTTTCACTGGATATGATTGTATCCAATGGCAAGATTACCCATAGTTTAACTGGATGATTATATGACCATTAGATTCCCATGATATGACATCTTCTGTTTGTTATATCCACAGTATATCCCACTAATTATATCCCGTTGGCTGGACGTAGAGAATTCCAGAATAATCTTGGCTTAGATATGTTTGGCGTTGTTTTTTTTGTTTGAATGCAGACATCATGTTTGAGACATGAGCGGACATGTTTCATGTTTGTCTTAACTATGATGTTCCCGTGAAATGAGAAATTTGAGGGTGGTATACCCAAAGAAACAAACACGTTGATATGATGATATTGATATGGCAACTTAGAATCGAGATGAATCAAACAAGTACTAATGAATAGACATCAACATATTTGGAGACATGTCTTTTTTTAGATAAATGGCGGTTGAAAGCAAGCTTGAAATCCTTGCAGCAGAGAACTGTTCATGGCGGTGTATCAGTTTCTGACACGTTGAGGGATGTTTATGGTCATTGTAACGTTCTTTGAGAGAGTAACAAGGAGGAAGTGCAACCAGGTGACTCAGGTGACCAGGTCAAACTTCTCAACAGATTTTAGGGGTTCGCACACAAGCACATGCAAACGTACGCGCAAACGTTCACAATTTAGTTGAGTATTGATATTGATGCAACAGGTAGGCTAGTTTTCACACTCAAAAAAAGTGGTCTGAGCTCACAAGTTGGTTGATCTGGTTCAGCCCGCAGCTACAAGATAATGATGTGGGTCTACATTCCCATCCTAGGGTTCGGGTCAAAATTATGGATGGTTTAATTCTAGACGAATTTGCTAGGTCCATTGGTACAATGACTTGACCATCCCATATGTGTGATGATCCACCAAGTAAATGGATGTAAACGATCTACAGATATTATCTATCCTCTTGTAAACTAACATAGCTATGGAAAATTGCCGGTTCATAGCTGGTTCACCTATCAAAAATGATGATTTGCCCATATCGAACTATCAAATTACCAGAGGGTAGTATCATCCCCAGATCTACCAAAGGATGATCTACCTCCCCGATGATATTCGATTTCTATCGGAATGTGCTCAGGCAGTGAGGATCAAACAGAAACCAACGGATCAGCTGGGGGACCCAGCCTTGGCTCTCAAAGTATTCTCCTTTTCTTCGGCCACTTCCTAAAGTTGGAAGGATGTGGTGGGGGATCCAAACATCCTCTACACAACACCTGGATTGCCAATGCCTACAACTGCAAAAAAAACACAGCATAAACAAGGATCAACCAACCACCGTCGATAGTACCCGTGTATCACTGATAGCCCGAGATGTTTTTTGTGTCTACATCCTTGATGGTTTGAGACTTCGGTGCAGTTTGGGGGTCTCAAGTGACAGGAACATGTGATCAATGACAGGGCTTCAGCCAGGGCCGGGACACAGAATGGATAGAATGTACACACAATTGCCACAATTCATGTATATATACTTATATATATGCATATATATATATATATGCAATTATATACAATTATATACATATATTATATATATATAATTATATATACACAGGGTGTAGGTCAACCCAGACAGGATCCCATTCAAACCAAACGGAAGAAGGAACTCTCCAAACTCCAAAGCCATCAGCAACTTCCTCATCTTGAAGGTGATGTGAACAAGTCGATTGGGCTCACACCAAGTACTGTTGAAATGAAACAAAATATGTGAAACCATCAACTGGTAATGGATCTTATCTCATACATTATATATGATATACTAGAATATAGATATAGTTATAATCATATGATATGTATATATATATATATATATCAAATCATATAAATATCAGTTATACCAATGAATCATATCATATATATAGCACTATGATGCACTATGTATCTACATATATATATATAATATACCTTCATTCTTGCTGCGCCTGTCGCAAGACGATGATGGCCTGTTCCTTCTTGGCGACCAACTCCGGAATCTCACGGGACGTGGGGACGTTGGACGTTTGGGGAAGGTCAGGGGATTTTTTGATTGATGGGTTGATGATGGGTTGATGATGGGTTGATGATGGGTTGATAATGGTTGATGATGGTTGATGATGGTTGAGATGAATTCTATGTTGGGTTTTCGGATTTAACTTCGGGGCATCTTTTTCAGGCTTACAGTACTATCTAGTGAGAAACCATCTATAAATGGGATACGAATGGGATAATGGGGATGTAACCAACAATAAACAATCTGTATGGGATTGTGTAGGAATATCATAAGAGGAGATCACCGGATATATAGACAAGTTGATATCATGCATGGCTTTGTCTGAAAACGGGTGATACTCACTATAATAGCCATTCGTATAGGGAAAATGACGAGAATCCAGTGGAAACTGGGGGTACCTGCAGGTAACCAAGCCGTTTGGTTGGTTTATGATCGTTCATGGCTATTTTCAGGGGACCATTCGGGATTCTATAGGGGATTTCTAGGGAAATGTTGCGGGATAGCAAGGAAAAGCTTGCTAATCATCAAGAATCCGTGAAACTGGCTTCTGTTTGGTAGAAAAATCTTCGGTTGAATAGATTTTTGTTTGCCATGAAATCTATAGGTGGTGAGCTCCCAATCCAATCGGATCAAACAGGTGGGACAGGGACATCTATTGCGGGTAGACAGTATTTCATCTTTTTCATGTAGGCGCAGTGTTGAGAAGCAACCACCAACTCGCGTCACCGAACATGTCCTGGGCCCGTCTGACTTGATGGATAGCAGTGCCCAATATCTGGGTTCAGTATTCGAAAAAGGGATGAATTTTCGATGTAAGAAACGACCCCTCTATATTCGGGTCTCAATCTTTGGTCCTGTTCTGTCCTGTCCTGTCATCTGGCAAGATCCCCACATTTCTCAACGGCGAAACGCGGCAGAATCAATGTGCTGCATATGCAACTCTGGACTTCTGCCAGCCTCTCTGATGATCCTTTGCCACAACTGGGATGGCAGCAGGAACCTGACACCTGCCTCAAAGCAAACAATGCACCCCGGCCCCATGGGAATTTGGTTTCTTATCTTGGGGATGTTCATCGGTCGTGGCTTGAAGCTCCTCCCAGTCATGTCAATCAGACCAACATAACCTTAAGTGCAGCTATCGATCCGCCTGCCGATTATGAATTACGAAAATGCATAAAACGGTGACATCCTCATCAATGTCAACACCAAAATCTCATAGCTGGCACCACTGAAAAACCAGTGGTTTCAGCCCAGCGATAGATATCGGATCTCGGGTGCGACGCACATCGGCACCGCTCTGTAACATACGCGCCAAGGGGAACAGCCAAGCTATCTCAGCCAAGCTCGGACGGTTCGCTCAGGCACCACCAACCTTCACACTCTTTGGTTTCAGGGCTGCATGGGCGCTCTCTGCTCCTGGAAAGCAGCTCTTGTGGGAAGTTGTGAGTCCACTCTGACATGAGGGTCTTGTGCACTTTTTCGAATGCAGGAGTAAACGGAGTAGAATGGGAGAACCACCAAATGAAGTGCCAACTGTGCCAAGCTCACAAAATGATGCTTTTTTGGGCATGACACATTGAGTCTTGGAAAGCAAAATGGCTGCCAGGTCCTGCTCAATTCACTATTGGAGGGACCTGTTCAATGGTAACAGTCCCACCATAGTCTCAGGGTGCAGAATAGTTTTAGGATTTTTTTTTGATCAGGTTTGGGATTGTTTTTTGATTTCTTTCCTGGCACCATTTGCCTTGTATTTGCAACAGTTTGGAACTAGAATCGGTCATTTGGCATGGTATGTGCTACATTTTAGCATGTTCGCATTCCATTTTGATTGGTATTTGCTGCATTTTGGCACTTGAACCTCTCATTTTGCATGATATTTGCTACATGTTGGTACTTCAAAGGTTCATGAGGATTTCTTTAGGTTTCTTTAGAGTTTCATATTTGGGGTTTCTTTAGGTTTTTTTTTGGGTTTCATATAGGGCTCATGTAAGATGTCACAAAGGGCTTGTTTTAGGGTGTCATTTAGGGTTACATTTAGGGTTGCTCTAGGGTTTCATTTTGGATTTCTTTAGGATTTTATTTAGGGTTTCGTTAGGGATTTGTTTACGGTTTCTTTAGGATCTCATTCAGGGTTTCTTTAGGGTTTCGGGTTTGAGGGTTTCATTAAGGGTCTCATGTAGGGTTTCATCAGGGTTTCATGTAGGGTTTCTTCAGCGCTTCATGTAGGGTGTCATTTAAGGTTTCATTTAGGGTTTCATTCAGGGTTTCTTTAGGGTTTCATTTAAGGTTTAACTTAAGGTTTCACATAGGATTTCATTTATGGTTACATTCGGGGTTTCATTTGGGGTTGCATTCAGGGTTTCATTTAGGGTTTCTTCAGGGCTTCATGTAGGGTGTCATTTAAGGTTTCCTATAGGGTTTCATTTAGGGTTTCTTCAGCGCTTCATGTAGGGTGTCATTTAAGGTTTCATTTAGGATTTCATTTAGGGTTTTTTTAGGGCTTAATTTAGGGTTTCTTTAGGGTTTCATTTAGGGTTTCATATAGAGTTTCTTTGGGTGTTCTTTAGGTTTTCGTTTAAGGTTTCTTTAGGGTTTTATTCGGGTTTCGTTAGGGTTTCATTTAAGGTTTCATTTTTGGTTTCATACATGGTGTTTCTAGGGTTTCATTTAGGATACAAGCAAGAGAGAAGAAGAAAAGCAAAGAAACAATAAAGAAAGGACGCAGAGAAGCAGGAAGAAGTAGAGCAGCGAAAAGGCATAACTGCAGAAAAAGGAAGGTAGAAAGATCAAAGGCACAGAAGCAGAAAAGCAGAGAAGCAGGAAAAGTAAAAAGCGGGAAAGCAGAGAAGCAGAAAAGAAAGAAGTAGAAAAGCATAGAAGCAGAGAAGCGGAAAAGCAGCAGGAAAAGCAAAAACGGGGAGAAGCAGAAAAGAAAGAAGTAAGAAAAGCATAGAGGCAGAGAAGCAGAAAAGCAGAGAAGCAGGAAAAGCAGGACACGCAGAAAAGCAGGAGTCAAAAAAAACATTCCCAAAACTGATCAAAAAAAAACAAAATAATTAGCCCTCCATAGTCTCACAAGGTTTGGGAACTTTGCCCATCCATCGATCCATATCCGGAATCATATCCGCTATGGCTCTTAATCATACATCAAAGAGTTAGACCGGATTCTAGCAATCCCAAAAAGGTAGAATTGGAAAACCATACATGTTCAAAAAAGTGAAATTCACTTTTTCTATGCATGTTTCTTAAATTATGTATGACTATAAACCATTATAGACCCAGGGACCCACACACTTCACCACTCTTGAAACCAGTTCACCATACTCGAACCTTTTCGGGTCCTTCTTGCATGGTGCTCTTGGCGCCCTCGATGCCCTTGGAAATCTCTGTGCTTGCTGAGGCAGCAGCATGCTGACCCTCCACTTCGGCCTTTCGCATCGCATCCTGCGGCGTTCCATATATGGGATTTTGGGTTTCCATAAATGGGGGTACCCCAATAGCTGGATGGTTTATACTGGAAAAGCCTACATGAAACGGATGATTTAGGAAACCTCCATATATTTTTTGGGGACATGTCTGAGCTTGGGATTGGGAATTAGCAGGAACATTATTCTTTGGGGATTTATGATCTTGGGAACTACCAGGAAAAACTCGCTGGATGCTTCAGCAGAACACGGGGGTTTCAACATGACACTCTTAGCTTTTGGCAATCTGTCATAAGCTGGGGAATTGCCATGAAAACCAAACACGTCTACTGTAATTACATCTAATCACCATGAATGTGCGTATATTTACTATGACCATATAAATATGGATTCTGACCATGCAAAATATGATACGGTGCTTCATCACACCAACAACACAAACGATTTCATGTGAGCCAAAGCTTCTGCCATCCTGAAGCCCCCAAACTTACTGGTTGCTTGACATTGTTGCTTCCCAATATGGAATAGCGGTCAAGCAATAGTGGTAATCAATTATGACCAATCATATTTGCCAATGCCAATATTCAATCAGAATGGCCAAGATAACACCCACCCATTGATCAAGTCATGGGTCAAGTCACCCCAAAAAGCTGGACCGGTTACGACCGAGTCCTGGGACATGTCAAGAATTGGAAGCCAATTCAGCGGGTTGCCAGGTTGCCATCACAAAAAGCCATGACAAGAGGTCATGTCAACCCTGGATTACCCCTGTTGGGGAGGTGCCCCAAATCAGCCAGAGTTGACTGATCCGGGGTTGACATTCTCCCCCTATCCCAGAATTGGTTGACGCGAAAATGTCCAGGAAGTCCGTACAATTGGGGTAAGAAGCATGAATTCCTGTTGACTTTCCTGACAATAATTCCACTGACCTCAAGAACCACGAAACCTCATGATGGAAAGATATCTTCTTGAAAATAATCAACGAAAAACATCAAATATGTATAATTACCCCCAGGCCGGGGGTGCCGCCCAAAGGTTTATCATGTGACCAACTCTTTGGGTTTTATTTAGGGTTTGTTTAGGGTTTCTTTAGGGTTTGTTTAGGGTTTGTTTGGGGTTTGTTTAGGGTTTGTTTAGGGTTTAGTTAGGGTTTCATTTGGGGCTTTTTATGGTTTTTACCACATCCCCGGATGTATGTTTATGATGATGTTGATGTTGATGATGTTGATGTTGATGATGTTGATGATGTTGATGTTGTTGATGATGATGCTGATGATGATCATGATGATCATGCTGATGATGTTGTTGTTGTTGGTGTTGATGAAATGAGTAGAAATGAGGGAGTATCCATTTGCCCAAATGGACGACACGGAGAATCTCACAAAACATTGGCCCTGCGCAGTCAAAACGCACTTTCCCGGGCAGCACATCCGTCCTGGCCGTATCATTATATATAACGACAAGGTGAGGCCCCCCCAGTTGTGTATGTTGCTTTACAAACCCCGTGAATATCAGTGAATACCAGTTGTTATATTCACCATAAACCCCAAACATTAACCTTCGGTTCCACCTCAACCTCGGCGGTAGTCGATGTCGCTGTCAAGGACTCGTGCCTTGGGACCCCTATGGAAGATTTCGCCGTGTCATCGGGGATTTGCTGTGGATTTTAGAAGATGTTTTATGGTGATGGTTGTTCATGGGATCTTAGAATCTAATATAATGGGACATCAGTGGGGATATAAACTAGGCACTTAAATCAACTTATTTAACATGATATTTTGTCTGAACATGGTGGATTTCTGCCCAACACCTCTTGAAAGGCAAATTGATGATGAAACAGTGGATGGAATGGGCTTCCCTAGTTTCAGACTAATCCATATTAAAATTGTTGAATACTACCCAAAGAAGGGCCACAAGAATGAACAAATCCAACACTCAGGTATTTTCAGGCTGATATTTATTACGGGAAAGGATTCGAATTGGATGTTCCTGTTGATTAATGACATGAATATATAATAATGGCATTCAATCTTAAGAGGTCGGACATTCCATTTGGATTATACCACAGCCAGTCAACAAAAAACATGGAGCCTTTAAAGCATGCGGTCCAATTTTCACTACTTTCGGATGGCTTAGTGGGATAATCCATGGAATCAGTACCTTCCATAACATGTCCAGGGCTCCTGCTGGGATTAGCCTCCAAAGTCAACATAAGAAGAAAGAAACATTTGTATTGCAGCCGCTTGGCCATGACCAATCACTGGCCCAATGAAAATGTTGAGGGTATCCCCCTCAACCCCATTTTTTGGTGATCCGCTCAATGTGAAAATGTTCAGGTCTTGACGAATTCTGCAAGAAGAACTTCCAGCCCCACCAGTGGGGGGATCCTGGCTGTATGTAGAGGTATCGATATTCCACAAGGCGATGCTCCACACTTTCTCCCCCCGGGCAGCCTTTCCATTCCACGTGGTAGGTCGACATCGGAAAGCGCGGAGCTTTCTTCAATTTTTGGTCAAAAGTGCTGGTCGGAACGTGTCCGATCACGTAGCCCTGGTTTGTGTCCAAATTGCAGGGTGCACAATCCGGGTGCGAACGGACCTGATGCTCATCGGCAAAGCGGCCACGGCCAACACACCAGGGTCTTCCATTGTGGGGCCCTAGTAGGTTGCTGTTCGTCTTCTCTTTGAAGTCTTTGGGATCGATGAGTTTCCCACATGGGTTGGGATCGATGTAACTGCAGCGTGCAGCCCACATGTTCCCGGGCGTGTGTGGCTGCGGAATTGGAGTCATGCGTGTGGAACAAACAATGCATTGCTTTGGCATGCGCATGCACTCCTGCGAAAGAGCCCCCGAAGTCAAGTAGTAGCGGAGTCTGCCATTCCAGTCTTGTGGATGAAAGGATCCTTTCGAATGCAAGTAAACCACTACCTGGTTCGGATTGGTGTCCTTCTCTTGGCAAAAGGACCACAGATCGTGCAGAGTGAGATTTTCCCACCCTACGGCATAATGCGCCAAGAGTTTGGTCTTTCTTGTCAGCTGCGAAGAGAAATTGAAATTGGACATGTTCACGGGAGCACCCATGGAATTGATCCGGATCTCGGCGACGTGGTCGAAGGCTCCCTCTATCGTTTCGAGTAACGACAGCTGGTCATGAACTAACGTTGAAACTCGTGCGACATCTTCTTCCAAACGAAGAAACAAGTGGTAAAATATCACCACTCCGCTTCCAACTCCACTTTCTCCAACTCCAACATCTTGATAACGCTCCGTTGGAAAAAGCATTGATGGCAATGACTTCTCAGTCTTCAAAGTCATCAATGCTCCGCAATCTTCACAATCTTCACAGTTCTCAGCCCATGAACTCACATTGACATTGAGTTCGGAAGTTTCACTTTTTTGCACTCGGCAACTGTGAATGCAATGACCAATGCCAAGGCCGCAATCAGACGAATCAAGAACGTCACAATCTCATAGCACAAATACTCAAGATGATATGCAGGCTACACTATTGACGGTTCCTCGACATGGACTTGAACAAAAACTTCAGCGCAAATGGCTACGGATGTTCCGATATACACTCTAGCAATTTAACATAGCTATAGAAAATGGCCCCTGTACTGATTCCTTATCTACCTGTTAAATATGGTGATTGTCCATAGCTATGTGAAACTACCGGAGGGGTAGCATTATCAAACACCTATTACTACCACCACAAAGCGATGTCATACAACTTGGGCCCCCATGAGCCAACCATAGGACCATACTTCTTCATTTCCACTGGTCCACGACTATACCTCTTAATATAATGAAAAGTTTATCTCTTACACATACACCCACACACACACACCTACATTTAACGTGGAACCCCCAAAAATAAAAATAGAAACCATATCTGGAGGATTATTTGCACGAAGGGTCACATGGATTTGTTTGAAGGGTGTACTCATTATAGAATCCTCCTGAAGTCAAACAGAATATGGATGTTTCAATGGTATTCCCATTTTCGTGCGGATCTTTTGACATTTTCATGTTCTATCCACTCTAGAATGACTAAACAAATTGAAACAAATTCTATGCTTGGTCTATGAAATCCTATATCCAATCACCATTAAATCCCATGAAACCATCATGTTTTTTTTGGCCAAAATCCCATGAAATCGGCATCAAGGCGCTTGCCCACCACGAACTCCATGGTGGCCTCATAGCCCTGCTGCGTCTTCTCTTGCACCGTGGAGAGGCACGTGGCGAAGCCAGACCTGAAGTTGACCTTTCCCATGAAGTTTGAAAACTATATCAATGCTTCCATAATTTCGGTTGTGAGGCTAAGTCTCGGGGAAGAACTTGGCCTACCCTGTCCTTGAAACATGGATTCTATGTTGTGATCCCATGTTGATAACTTGTCACCAAGGCGCTGGAATTGGTCGGACCAGTTGGAAGTTGTAGAAGTGGTGCTGGGCTCTTCATTGTGCGCGCTCGCCGTAGCACCCGCGGTCGCAGGGGCCGCGGATGAGCCGGTCATGTACTCCTGGTCTGATTCAATCGGGCTGGTGAAATGGTTGGCTATGGATGGTTACGGTTGGTGAAACATGGCCAAAGCCACAAAACCCTTCTGTTTCAGGTTGAGTTTCCATTTTGGGCTGAGCTTTACTCCCAAACGCGCAGCTGGTATGCCCTGAACATAATTCTTGTCTGACATTACTCCAAGAGTTATTTTGGGGACCGTGGCCCTAAAAAACTGAAAAATACAATATACAATTGTTATTTTGCGCAAATCATTTTTGAAGTGGGGTCCTCAAAAAGAACCAACCTGCCGCATAGTTTTCATGTTCGTTGGTCCTCAAAATCATTCGCTTACCGCATGGTGAAACCATGTTAAAGGTTCAAACCAAGGTTAAACCATCTGGGAAATTTTGAAATAATATACAACACATATCAAAACATCAAAAAAACGGGCGGTTCTCATCAATTGACTTTCCGATTTTTTCTTCCCATCCGCTGGGGATGATTCCCCCTCCCAGCTACACCATGATTCCTTGGCAGCTTCATATCCCTGGCTGGTCTTCTCGGTCACCGTCGTCACACCCTGGTGGAAGCCTAAACGAAAGGCCGTGGCGCCAAGGGACGGCCCATGACGAAGCTTCTGTGAGTTGATAAGTGTAGATACAGAAATATAGTAATAACCATAATAATAGTAATAATAATAATACCAATATATGAATTATATCAATAATATTTAATAATATACAATAACATAATAATAACCCTAAGGGTGGTTTCAAACCTAATCATAACCCTAATGGTGCTTCAACATTCCAATGGAGCTTGAATGGTGATTTATGGTGATTTGTATCATCCCTTCCTCTCTAATATCAAAATATATTAAACACTTCCTCCATGGTTTAGTAGGGGATGAAACCGCTTATATGTTTGGGACCATTTATAGTCAAACTTCGAGGGTGTTTAATATTAGAGGGATGGGATTAATGAAGCATTCAGGGGACATGACTAACTAACCAACTTAAGAATACTTAAGATGACATATGGGGTGCGTCTAAAACTAACTGCATGCCCCACATGGCAATGTCATTGTGGGTAAATCATGTCCCAAACCATTGGATGGAATGGGGTACCATAATCTCAAACAAACCAAGAAAACAAACATCTTGCTGGACAAACGATGAATAAATAGAATGAACATCAGAGAAATGATGGAACACAATGAACAAATTATAAAGTCGAGCTTAAAAAAAGACCATGACACTCTGGCAAGTAATGAAAACACACTTGTGAAGAATGATGACACATGAAGAATGTTCTGCAAATAGATAACGGAGGGACCAACAAATCGATAGAGCTCATTCCATATGCTTAAACCCTTAACCCCCAACACTCAGTAGCTGCAGTAGCTGGTAGAGCGATGTCAAATAAGAGTATCCCCACATCACCTATTCTGGTCACTTTTGATACATTTGTCCCCATTACTTATGCTTTATATAGATTGGTTTAGCATGGTTTACCCTTCAACTATTCAACCTAGCCATGCAAAATCACTCCTTTGTGAAAAGTGTGAATTCTCCAGCCAGCTATCATTCAAGGTTGCACGGCTCATGTGAAACAACAAAAGAAGGCACTTGAGTGCATGCTTAACTTTAATTGCCATACATGGACAAATGGTTTTGAACAGGTTGTCATTACATACTATAACTACAATTGCACAATGAAGCACAACTTATATGGTATGATTATGGAATGCTAGGCTGAGTATTGCATATAGCCTTTTTGCAGCCACCAAAAACCCATTTGTTCAAGCCAAGCCGCCATCCTTCAATGTCCTTGGCCCATCATTGGTAGAATGATACATCCAACGGTTTAACTTCTATGATGGCAACTTGAAACACTAGTTGAAAAAAGAAAACAAGTTGCTGATTGGATGGATGGTATGGTATATTGTATCTCTGCATCATTTTTTGCATCCCTAAACTGGACATCAGTGCAGAGAATTGGGAAGATTCCCCTCCCCAAGCATCCTGTATTGATGGGGAGGACTGATGATGATGATGACGATGTGACGCTGCTCGAATTTACCCAATCATACATCTATGTTGGTGATATCCCCGGAGATTCAACAGGGAACCAATAAACATTGGGGTCCCAAAGTACAGTAATTAAGGTCCCTTTTGTGCCGTGCCCTCAAGTTTAAGGGCTAGGCAGTCGACTTCTTCCTCTATGTTTCGTTGGCTTCCCCAGTATCGCCAGTTGGTTGACAGAAACCAACTGTGTTAAAGAATGTTCCTGACCATTTTGGGATCTTTTTTTTTTGTTTGAAACAATACCGAGATCACATTATTTCGATATTTTGATAATACTGACATCCACCTACCATTTTGGGACATAGATTCGGAGAACCCACTATTTGTAGATAATTTTCCAAGGAAAACCATTCGTTTTTCACACCTATCTTGGTTTACCCCAGGGTACCCCAATTACATCCATGTTTTGGTCACGTCGTCGCCATGTGCTCGCCATGTCTGCCAACTAAGCTTGCCAGAAACCCTTTTGTACCTGCTAGAAACCCATGCCCACAGGCTTACATCAAAATCCATTGCAGTAAAAGATCGAAAAGGAAAAAACATCCTCAAAAATTCGTGATGTGAACTACTTTTTCCACGATTTTTGGAGGTTCCTACACTGTGCGGCCCCCAAGATAGCTAGGTGGGTTAAATCCAGCCCCATGAGCACTGTACTATAGTTATTTGATGTTATTTGCGTATCCCAAACCATAGTGACATTGGAGTTATGTAAACCCCAACTTAGCTATCGAATGGGGGCCCCACATTGTATCTTATTGTCCCATTATAAGCCCATCATTCACCCATCATAATAGATGATTATCCCATATTTTTCCATCAATGGATTATCTTCCCGTAATATTAATAGAATATCATCCCATTAATAGACGATTATCCCATATTTTTCTATGATTTTCCCATTCCCTATGGATCCAAATACTGTCTAAGAAGGTACTTAACCATACTTAACCCTTTAAATCATAACCCCAAACACTTCCTAAGGTACTTGAGCCACAAAAAAGACCCCTATCCCATCTCCTATGATACTAGTTGGTTGAAAATGGTTTCCCAATAATATGGCTTATCATAGTCCTCAGTAAACTAGGTAGTCTAAGTCCCTATAGTAACCAACCAAACAAGGTATTTTTCATGGCTCACTTGGATCCACAGGGGATCCAAACCTCCAGTGCGGTTGGTCGCCCAGCAACTCCGTCCAGCTGGGACCCTCGGAGCTGGAGCTCATCATGTCCTTGGCAGCCTCATAACCTGACGCGACGCGTTGACACGACGAGTTCACGAGTGGTGAAGTCATTGGTTTTTCAGGAAAACCCCAGGAATGTGACCTATGGCTTATGGATGTTTTTGGGGAATATCACATGAATTGACATGAATTAACATGAATTAACATGATATAACATGCTATAACTACAATTAAGAGGGATTTGTAAACTGTAGTTAAAATGGGGGTTGTAAACCAACTTCATTTTCAACTTAGAGGATCATCCCACAAATCGTTTTTGTGATTGGTAACCCTGGTGATTGTAAGTTCCCGACAGGTGGGTTATTTCATCTATGAATGGGCTACAATTTATGATTGTTAAATATTGTTGTTAACCACTTATGATCTGTGGGGTGATTCTCCAAGTAGACGATATCCATACTTGCCCGTGTCGGATCATGTAGATATACTTAGGTACATACCCTCACCCCAAATAACGGAAACCCTGGACATTAATGTTTCTTAAGTTGAAACTAAACTTCCAAACCCCTATTTGGCAGGGTCTATCTTAATTCACTGGAGGAAAACACCTACAAACATATATATATATATAATATGATTATATGTGATATATATGTAGGATATGTATGTTAATATTTCATCAACACGTCACTTTATCTATCGCATGCCATCCATTGACAAAACATATAATGCCTACATGAATCCTAATTTCGGTGGAGCATTCCAAAGTAAAATCTATCATTAGATGCTCATCAATTAGTTGACTATATTTGTTGAAAAATAATATGTGTTCGTTGCGCAGAACCACTCCAATCTTCTTTCTGGGATCCTTTATTCGAACCCATATGCCTTGCGCCCTGATCAGAATAGCTGGCAGCCATGGCAAATGTCCATTCCCGAAAAGATCGCCCAAATCTCTGGGAGTTCCAAGCGGGCCCCAGACCCCAGACCCAACACCGGTTGAACCTTCCATGGTCTTCTGACTCACAGTCGTGAATCCTTGATGAAGACCCTCCTGGTGAAGCTCGAGCCAGAATTGTATCTTAACCATATCTTAGCCTATGTATATATATACTGTATATTATATATATATAGCTATATATATATATCCTTACCTATCGATCATTACTATCATTATCTAACTATATATGGAAATCTTCTATTCTCCCCTTTCAGCTAGAGTTATCTACCCCATAAACCATACCATTTTCCATAGATCTTCCCAGCCCATTGTCCCATACTTGGAGACAACATTTCCCAAAATATGTTGCCAAAATTGTAATCCCTTAATGATAATTCTGAGAAACATATATGGGTTTGTCTGAAAATGCTGTTTTTTCCAAATCCATTGGTTAATTAATGCTCATCATCCCATAAAATGGCGATAATTGGGCGGGTATACATCATTTCCAAACAAACCCATATCATCATCAGATATCCTTAGAAACCCAGTCAGAATCCAATCGAACAACATCCTGTGACTTTTCCCCAAGCGATTGCGCGCACCTTCACCTGATCCAGCCACGAGGTGGTGGAGGAAGGCATCGTGGCCGATGGCACACCAGGGCTTGGCACCGCATCGGGGGCCTAACGAGTTCGACGGTTCAGGGCCGTCCGGTGGAAAACTGGGGGGGTGCGAACATGTTTTAACAATCAACATTTGGAGTTGAAGAATAATCGAGAACAATTGGGGGTTGACATGCTTTAACTGTTGAACTATCAGAAGTTGGTTTCAATGGTTTAACTAAGTCTGCATGATTCTCAGCTACAAACTATGCTTTGGAAGACCATTCTTGGACGAACGAACATCAGAAAGTGTGTTTTTTTCAATCCAAGTCCCAAGTTGACTTGGAAGACTTCCAGCCAAACATGGACAGTTTAGTCAGTCAACAAACATTGGGCAGCAACTAAAAATGCAAAGAAATACAATTTTAAAAAAAACACGTTCCAACGTGTTTACCCAAGTTATGAACACACAACAACAGAAAAACAGGAAAAAAACTTTCCAACATGTTTCAACCAAGACATAATATGACCTGTATCTGCCTACTTTCTTCACGCCCCGCCAGGATCGTCCCTTCCGTAACCGCGCCACCGTGGTGGCAGCAGGGGCCAGGGTGGGTTCGTCTGAGAAGGTAATGCCAAGGTCCTGACGAATGGAAATGGAAGGAGGATGGGTCAAAATTACATGATTACATTATACTATATCATGGGGACCAATCATCTATATGGAATTGAATATTCATGAAATATCAAATGGAATTTCTGAATAGTAATGGAATATCAATGATTAAATGAGGGATGTTGTTTGGAAGTATAGTGATTATGATTGATTAATTATAATAAATATAATGACTAATGATTTCAATAATCATTACATAATAATCCATCAAACGTGGCTGCGGCTAGCTAGAAACTCCCCAACAAAAATGAAGGTTTATAGCTGGGGAAAACATCCATAAACAAAGATTTTCCATTGCCATGTTTGATTATCGGAGAGCATTATACCCACAAATGGGGAAGATTATTGCAACAACTATGGGATGATTATTGGGATGCTTCGAATTCAATTGATATTGATGTCTTGGGGCATTATGGGGACATAAGCACCAACGATAGTTCAGTAGGGATTCAGAAGCATAGACGTATAGTTACTATATGTGTAACTCAAAACGAATAATGAGATATGTGACCAACCATGATGGGAAAATTAGATATAATGAGGATAT
This sequence comes from Symbiodinium sp. clade C Y103, assembly GCA_003297045.1. NCBI lineage: Eukaryota > Dinophyceae > Suessiales > Symbiodiniaceae > Cladocopium > Cladocopium sp. clade C. The sequence goes on from BGPT01000063.1 coordinate 302,980, forward strand.
GTTTAATTGTGGAATGGGATAATCATTGGGAAAATCCAATACAACACTAAATTCTCAATTTCACAAGAAATGGGTGAGATTTCAACCGTGCTTTTTTATGGAAGGTGTATGGCGGCCTGGGTTTTTGCGGTCCAATTGAACCATCCCCCAAAATGACACTTGGATGTTGTTGGGGAACATCAGATTGGTCAAAATTGCCAGTTTGATGGCAACCAAATTACTACTATCAGAACAAACCATCGTTGGGTCCTGAATGGTACTGCCACGGCTTGACCACTACATACCACTACCATTTACCCTCTGGTCATCAAACCTAGCAATGGGAAATCCACTGTGAACGGGGTTTATAGCTGGGAAAATCATCTATAGTTTGATGACACCGGAGGCTAGTTGAAATCAGAGGTGTGCCACCTCTGAGCTGCAGTTCATGACCTTTCCGAACGTGAACGCTGAAGTTCTTCAACTCTTTTGACGGGTCGAGACTGCAAAAGTCTTCAGGATTTGAGGGATTGGATCATTGCTATGAGGCAGCATGTAGCCATTAACAAAACTCCATATCTATGTCTATCATTGTCAATCACTATCTATCCAAATTTGGGATCCCATATCCATCCATATTTGAAATTTGGATGACCGGGTCATGTGGTTTTTCTCCATCCCAGACGGAAATCCCATTGCCTTGGCTTGTTCCTCCGTTGAGGAGGAAGCCGCCGGGACCTGGCGGTATCTTATTGGGGGGGGGTGCTATAATCTACATATCCTATGTGTATAATTTTGTATACATGAAACATGTAGTTCATACAGTATTGTACATTATGATGTAATATGATGTATGATGTAATACGATGTAATATGATGTAATATGACGGAATATTATATGGTAGTAGCTCAATACATATAAAATCATATAAATACAATTTTAGAGGGAAGACTGTAAACATCCATTTTCCAGCTACAGTATTTTGATGTACACCGGGGGCCCAGGCTTTGATCCATTCCCATCTTGGATGCACCCCCATCCTGCCTGTGTAGTCTCCTGAGTGGAAGTCTGGTTCATCGCATCCTGGTGAGTGGTGGATCGAGGCAGAAATACAAGAAACATCCCCAAAAAAAGTATCATTGAGCATTTTTTTCTATATATATATATATGTATGTATGCATGCATGCATGCATGCATGCATGTATAGCATAGTCATCCTAGCGAAGAAAGTCTGGGAATATGTTGGAAAAATCCACATTCTAATGTTCGATGCTGATTAGTAGCTAGGTTCTCTATTGTGACTGGAAAATCCCAAATTATTACTTACCCCTGTATTGATCTTCCGGTTCACTATTGTGGCAAGGAATTTTGGCATGCCAATTTTTTTCAGACATTTTTTTTCAAAAACACATGTCTGTTTGTTTGTGTGAAAAAAACTAAACATTTTTTCTCCTCTGGAGTAAATGATTGTCTGCCTTTGGATCCTTTTAGTACACCCTTACTAAAGAACAGTTTTTCCACAAATTTCCAAGGCACTGGGCCATGAAAGAAAGGGTTCAGTTCATAATTCAAGAGAAAAAAGGCCAGCCTTTTCCCAAAGCAGATGCCAAATTCAAATTTCAAACATTTTCAAAAGGATCCAATATCTTTCTCTTCCTCTTTCTCTGTCTCTTCCTCTTCCTCTTTCTCTTCCTCTTCCTCTTTCTCTTCATCTTCCTCTTCCTCTTCCTCTTTCTCTTTCTCATCCTTCTCTTTCTCTTTCTCTTTCTCTTTCTCTTTCTCTTCCTTCTCCTTTTCCTCTTCCTCTTCCTCTTTCTCTTTCTCTTCCTCTTTGTCTTCCTCTTTCTCTTCCCTTCTCATCCTTCTCTTTCTCTTTCTCTTTCTCTTCCTTCTCCTTTTCCTCTTCCTCTGCCTCTTTCTCTTTCTCTTCCTCTTTGTCTTCCTCTTTCTCTTCCCTTCTCATCCTTCTCTTTCTCTTTCTCTTTCTCTTTCTCTTCCTTCTCCTTTTCCTCTTCCTCTTCCTCTTTCTCTTTCTCTTCCTCTTTGTCTTCCTCTTTGTCTTCCTCTTTCTCTTCCCTTCTCATCCTTCTCTTTCTCTTTCTCTTTCTCTTCCTTCTCCTTTTCCTCTTCCTCTTTCTCTTCCTCTTTCTCTTCCTCTTTCTCTTTCTCTTCCTCTTTCTCTTCCTCTTCCTCTTTCTCTTCCTTTTCTTCTTTCCTCTTTCTCTTTCTCTTGCTCTTAACCACGCCGTTAAAAAAACTTGAGGTGCAAAAAGGCACCGCAATCAACATGTTGAACCCCACTTACTACAAGTACTACAAGTACTACAAGTGCTGCAAGTACTGCAAGTACTACAAGTTCACCAGAAAAAAAATATTTAAATGTCAATTGTCGCCAATTAATTCAATTACAATCCTTACTAAAATGTAGGATTGTCTCCTTTCTGGGAACTGGCTTTTAAGAAACCAACTTTAAAGAGAGTATAGCATTTGTTTGGGGGGTACACACTGATAATAACACACTAATCAGGACGCAACAGTATCTATCTTGATCGTATATGATCGTATAATTAATTATACATGTAGCTACCTTGCTGCATCTCCTCGCCAAGATAGTAAATCAAGAACGATCAAGACACGTCTAGAATCCTATGTTTGTCCAAGAAGAAAACAGCTCAAATAGTACATAGTTTCCCATTGTTTTTCCAGGTTTTTCCCGTGTTCAAACATGTTTTCCAATGTTCTTCCTGTTATTTCCTGTCAGTCTTTGCTTCTGACCTCCGCCCGAACAACGTGTCCTTGGTGCTTTTTGCCACGCTTTCCGCTGTCTCTTGGGCGCTGGTCACACCCTGCTGTACCGCGTCCTGGACGTATCGTTGTCATCTGAGTTTTTCTGAAATCAACATTGGAAAATTGCAGTTTCTGTTGTGATGATGATGATGATGATGATGATGATGGTGATGATGATGATGATGATGATGATGATCCCGTTGTAGTATTGAAATCTGCAGGTTTCCACCCCCCATCTCACCTGTGTGGCCTCAGAAGTCTGTGCTGCCGCCTCTTGCACGGCGGTGCTGGCCTCGCTGACGTTTTCCTTCGCCTTCTCCTGCGACGCAAAGTCAGGAAACTCGACATCCTCATCCTGAATTTGCGGAAATCTCAGATCGCTATTGTTTTCAATCTATCCGTTGAAATATATTGAAATACAATGAAATGATGTGAATATGAATATGAAGCCATACGTATAAATTGCATGTACACCCTAAGTCCATAAGGCTTGGTGAAATCCCGACCCCCTTTTTTCTGAATCTGCTTGGCACCTGGGTCTCCTTGGCGTTGCTCTTGCCGAAGCTGCTCCTCGACCATTTGGATTCCCCTCAAAATGGGATACCCTTTGTTAATCAAACGTGGCTGGTTTGAAAGTCCAATAAAAAAGGAGCTTCATTGATGGGAAAATCAGCTGAGAAGAGACCAAAACTAAGGGTCACAGAGGCGGTATTGGGACAAAGTTATCGATTGAGGTAGTTCGCTATATCGATTTACATGGTTTTGTAGCACATGCCAAACAATGGCTATTGATTTGGAATGATTTGGAGATCCATTTCAATTCATCTCCACATCAACAATAGGGGCACGTCATCGTCATGAGTCTGCTCTCCACGGTTTTTCTTCAAAGTGTGGAAGGAATTCCCCCTTAGAACAGCTTGGTTTTTGCACTGTTGCGCGCCTTCTGTTTCTGCAGATTCTGCTCATCTTTTTGGATCATTAGATCCAAAATGTATTCAATGATAGGTTTCAAGGCCGGGCTGGACCGCGCCAAGAAAAAGTTTCAAGACTTGACGCAAGATTGAAGTGCGCCACTCCGGGGGTGGATTGGGTCTCTGGCTGCCCAGGGCCACTTTTGACAATTTTTGGTTATCGCTACGTAATCGATTTGGTTATCGCTAATTTAATCTGGCAAAATCACAAAACATGTGAAAAATTGTTTCTCAAGCACAGGCTCTGCTTCCAGAGCTTGTGTGCATTGTCCAAAACCGTCGTTCAAGAGACCATTCTTTATGCATGAGATCGCCTTTTGTGAGCACTTCTAGGCCTTTTGGGAGCCCCTGGGTTCACATGAGACGGATGCCAAAACAATACATACGGGGTTGCTATACAATCCCAAGTGGCTGCGAAAAACAACAACACCTTTCAACTTCACCATCAAATCACGTTATCGCTTTAAGTAGTTCACCATATCGCTTTCCATGGTTTGCGCAACATTTNAAACAACAACACCTTTCAACTTCACCATCAAATCACGTTATCGCTTTAAGTAGTTCACCATATCGCTTTCCATGGTTTGCGCAACATTTTCCATCATAGGACCTCTCAGTACTAAGTTTCTACATGAACCTTTTAGGTCTTTGCTCAGCTGTTTTCAAGGGATTTTGAATTGCCATAACCCCAAAGTTCAAGATGTGGAAAAACTTCACTTTATCACTATACGCTAGATTGGATTTGATTGAACTCTATCTTTTTTTTGCGGGGGCTATAATGGAATATACATAATTAATTCATAATTATATATATATATATGTATCTGTTTCTGAGTGCGAAGATTCAGGGTCTGGGTCTTCAACAAACAAAGCAGCTATACTGCTTCCCTGCCTATAAGTAGCTACCTATACTGACTATCAAACATTGCTGATCATGGTTCCTGTGCTCATAGCCATGAAACAATGTCCATCCCCACCCGCATCTGACTGGTTAGCCCATCCTCAACTTCTGAGTCCAGCTCTTCTTCTGTTCGGTGGCCATTCGGAAATTTGGCGACGGAAACGGAGAGGACGCTACGGAACGCGGAAACTGCGCGGTGGTTCGCTGAAAGCTGCGGTAGAAACATTTGAACCTGGGCCAGCGGTTTACTCCTGAAGGACCCTCTCAAGTTAGGAAATGGGTTTTGAGATAATGTTGTAAACCCAAACAGGAGCCATCTCCAAGTTTGCCAGAAATGGGGGGAATAGAGCAATGGAGGTTTCTTGTGAAAAGATGTGAAAAGCTTACAACATTATATATACCTGGAGTCTCCACTACCCTTCGTTTTTGGGGTCGTTTGCAAAACACCTCTTTTTTGGGTACGTTTGATGATTTTTGGGGTCGTTTCACGAAAAAAAATGCTTTTATTTTCTAAGCCATGTGCCGGCTATATACTAAGCACTACTAAGCTAAACCATGTGAGCATGTTGTGCTTGTCTTGCCTGATGTTGGAGCAAAG
>BGPT01000063.1:308631-331977 GCA_003297045.1 Symbiodinium sp. clade C Y103
TACTTTGGACGCATTTTTCCGTACTTTCGGACGCCGTCCGGACGGCACTCAGCAAAAAAAGGTACGCTTGAAGAAAAACAGGCCTTTGCATTTTCGCCTAATGTGGCCAAAATCTCCCCAGGGAAATTTGTCGGTAAAATTGAGCAATGCATTCGCATGTCCACAACTGAGTGTTGAGACCTACCCTCATGCATACAAAAATGAAAGAGCANNCACTTGATTTCCACAACTTCAGCGCACCTCGAGGAGTGACCATCACCAATATGATCCAATATGCAAAAATCAGTACTTAATGTCAAAAAAAGTACTTTCAAGAAAAAATGCCATTTTTCTTGAATGACCCCAAAAATTAAGGGTCGTTGGAGAGTCAAGGTATATATATTGTTTGATGTTTCCACCATTGCACACCATTTATCAAAGATTTTAGCATTGTAAGTTGAACATATTTCGAGAGCATTCCAGCGATTGTATTTCCATATACAGTGACTATCAATGGGTTGTTCAAGATGTTGGTACCCCCTCTCTTGATGAAACACATCTATGGCTATTTATGCGAGCTATCATTTATAGAGCTCGGTTGAGCACGGTTGCAACACGATTTGCCGAGACTATCCCATGCTATATTGCTGGTCAAAGTTTAATTTTCAAAAAATAATGGTAAATCTATGTAAATCTAATTTGGTGGCTAAAATCACTATAGTTTGTCCAGATCTAGGCAAATTACTTTCTCAAATCAGAAATTGTTATACTAAATATACTTCCCCAAAAGTTCAACTGGAAATATTTGGAAATTCTCCTCAACATGTGTATATATATATATATAAAACTATATATTCTCCTCAACATATATATATATATATACATAACTACATAACATACATCACTTTATATCACCTAATCTATTGATTGCCCCATACCATACGTTTTGTCCCATCAACAGTGACCTCCTGGTGCTCTGCCGGTGCCTTCTCGATTTCCAGCTTCAGTCGCTCGATCTCGGCTTGGAGCATTTCCTTCTCCCGATCCGCCTGACCGCAGCAGCTGGGAGGATGGTTTCAGCTGTTGGATGGTGTACGACTTGTGGAATTGACATTTCGAATTCAGTGGGATTCTACGACTTGTTCCGCATGATGCTATAATACGCTATAATCCTGTTCAGTTATTTTGGATACAGGACTTTTTTTTCTAGAAAATTGTGGAATATGCGTGGAGAGTTGCTCCCGACAGACCAAAATATAATCCAAAATACCAAGGTCAAGTCACCAGTTCACTTCTTTGTGGCTATCGTTGAAGTTTGCACGTGGTAGGTTCAATCCGCGGGGGCTCCTCTGAATGCAGACCCCAAGATGTTTGTTCCGTGAATCCCAATGTACAGTAGCAGCATCAAAAATACTGGTTTAGCGTTGGTTCAACCATGATTAATGGGATTTCCTCGGAATTTGTTGCATTTGCACCCACTGTATGCAGTAAGATCACCAAACACAGTATCAAATATCCCAGGAGTGGTGAACATGGGAAGTAGAAACAAGTCTAAAAATCTCGGCAAAAAAAAATCATCAACGGGCCTTTAAATGGTTGGCGGTTTATCACCAAAGATTCGTTGGTCCATTGGGATCATCATAGCCACCAGCTTGGAAGCAGTGATAGCCATTCATAATTTGTGGACTATCATGACATATCCACTGTTAGCAAAATTAACAAAACACATATGATAATATGATAGTATCTATGTATGCATACAATATACGCATGTGTATGTGTATGCAATACTGTATAGCTACATACATATGACATCATGACATGTCGATGATATATAATACTGTATATATATATATATACACCACACATTATCACACCATGACATATCCATGATAATTAAGTTAAAAACCCTATAGGCTTGTCCCACCAAAATTCGTCGCTTCCGCCCAAAATCGTTGCAGCTTGCTGGCCACACCTTGCGTAGCAAGGTCAAATTCTCATCTTCAAGCTGAGTAGCCCTCCGAACGTGGCGGCCTATGTGGTCTTTTTAAACCATTCATGGTATTGTACGTGTGCCATCATTTATATAGAGGGGGTTGTTTTAAGGCATATACTGGGAAAATACCATTCATTGTGGTTTGCAACCCTCAAGTTCAGATGCAAATTTGGTAAAATCCTACTAGAATTTGTGATAGTTTACTTTCAAACTATCTCATGATGTGGCGTTTCTCAAGCATCATTCTGAATGTGCCAAAATCCTACTACTACAATCGTGATATGTTTTTACACTGGTGCTTTTTCTCTCTTTGCTGGGACTTACTATTTTGGTTGTATGGTACCAGTATGGCATAATGTGGTATTTACTAGGATTATCAAGGGACACCTGATAATGCCGCATAGTTTGACAAGAATGAGGTATCTATGACATACCAACTTGCAGCGTTCCCACATTTTTTTTGGGGCAATACCAAGAACCCAATGCCATCAAACATACTGTACCCCATTGGCCCACTGACTTGCCATTTGGGGGATGTAAGACTACCAAATTTATGGCATTGGGTTTACCACATTGCGACTAGTTTCAGTGGTGCTTCAATAAGCAACAGTACACAATAACCAGCGATGCTGCCAGCTGGCGGTTGGAAGCCGCCCTGTATGAAAAATAGGAAGCATGAAACCATCAAATGTTTCAGTAAACTATATGTTACCCATCAAATCTGTTCAAACATCGAAAACCCTATATTAATATGGTGTTTATTCATAAACCAGTTACATGCTGCTGGCTCTGACTTCAATCTGGTTACATACCTTTGAGTGTTCCCTAAGAATCCACCAGAATCACTGGCGATCATTCTCCACCCTGACATGGAGATAGCTCGGACATCCAGGATCCCTCCACCCTGTACTTGGGTCTCACTTTCCTGTTTTTTCAGTGTTCCCTTCCATCCATCCATTGACACCATTGACATGTCATGGGTCACAGATTTCACTGGATTGGTTAAAGGGAAAATTTACAGGAAATTTCTATATTTGATGGGGAAAACCGTGGTTTCCTGTAGATTTTCCCTTTAACCAATCCAGTGAAGATTCCATCCGTACAAAGCCGCCTGCGCATATGGCTCTTCACCTGGCGCTTTGAAAACTGGTGAAATCGCCGACTTTTTCTGTGCCATTGATTTAACTATGACGTTCCAAAAATGATCAGACAGTCCCATAGCTTTAGAACTAAAAGCTATGGAGATGTCCTGTAAATATATACGTAAATGTACATACATGTTATGTATTGTTATGTATAATATTATATTCCCATCAATTCCGGGTCTTGACACTATTGACCTACGGAAAAAAACAAATGACTGGGTAAAGGGCCATGAAAATTGACTGGGCCTATGGCAGTTTTAAAATCCAAAGTGGCCATATGCCGGTTTTGATACATCTGGGCTATTGGATCACAATCAATCCATGAACAAGTCCCAAAACTGCAAGGAAGTGGATCCCAAGAAAAACACTCGTCATGTGGGTTTACCAAAGAATACAGATGTTCTGATTCCTGCATGTCCCCAACAGAGCAAACTCAGAACCCGTTGAAATCCAACTGATGGAACTGACAAAAACGTCGGCATAGTTGCTTGAAAGGCAATTGTCTGTCTCAATCTCATCATATGTACTTTATAATATATCATTATATATCTTGATATTATATATTATATATATATATATTTAATTTACAAACAATTGCAAACCTATTGCGTTGCCAAGGCGCCTAGAGCAAAGCTTCTCAGGCAATGGGGATCAATGCTTGGGTGCAGAGCTGAGGTTCTGAATGGAAACTAACTATGGAACTATTATCCCCATAAGTTGGGATATAACCCCTATAGCTATGGTATGCTATCATTATATGTTATATATATATATATATCGATTTAGTTCACTGGAACCGCACCAGTCGGCTGGTTGCTTCAAATGAACAACCCGACATATCAGTGCATGAAAAACCTCGAACCTCCGAGTCTTGTGACCCAAAAGCCCATCGTTCGTTGCTGACATGTCTCCCCAGTTTTGGGCTTTGTGAATTTCATTAAATTTCCCAATTCTGTCACTTGGCTATTTATACTTGACTTAGATCCTGATGTCTGTGGCTGAAGTCCCAATCTGGTGCTAAAATATGCTAAAATTGCTTTAACTTGGCTTAGATCTCGCCTGAAGTCAGACGTTTCCGCTGTTGAACTTCCCACTCCACTGGATTTCCCGCTGCCTCCTCAGTCTTGGCGGCCAGCTGGGACGCTAAGGCCTGGACAGAAGGGGAAGGTACAAGAAACATCAAGAAACAATATATATATATATGTATATGTATATATATACATATATATGTATATATATATATATTGACAATAAACTCTTTTCAGCTGACCTTTCTTTTGATGATTTTTGATGACTTGAAGCTTAACTTTGCTACTTGGAGCATGGTCAACCGTATCCACCGCCTTTTTAAAGGCCAATTTTTTCCATCTTTTTCCCTGCGTGTTGCGGCACGTGCCTTGTTCTTCTCCTGTTCTGCTTCCAGCAGTTTGGTCTGCAGCGATCATGGAGTCTGGACAGCTAGCTATGTAATCTCAGGTTCAGGAAACATGTCAGGAGGTTACAAATCTCCTACTTCTTGACTTCAAACGTCGACGTAGAGTTTCGGGGTCTTCCAGAAGTAGTGCAGTTCGAAGAACTATCTTCCTGAAGAACATTTGGTCCTTTGCCAATGGTGCGATATATTGCGATATGTCATTTTCAAAAATACAATCCAGAACCGTGCTCAACACATCCGCTATGAGGAATTTCAAAGATCTGGGACAGAATGAGAAAAACTACCGCAGGTGCAGCAACACCCCGGGTGTTGATACATCTCATCAGAATATCATTCCAAATTCAAACATTTTGTCGGCCTGAATGTTGGTCGATTCTGGGAGAGATTCCAAACGTTTCCGGTACTTGAACCATTGCTTCTGAGGCCCTGTTTGCAGCTGCATTCCAGAATTGAAAGAACATGAAATCTGGGAAGAGGCATGGGACATTGAGGGACCAAAATGACCAGATCCAAAACCCATCAAAAGCCCATCTGCACATGTCGTGTTGCGGATCCATCATCACTGAGGCTTCGGACTAATCTCTCAATCTCTTCAGTGTTTTCCACCTATGGAATGAAGCTGAACCCCGCCTGGTGGTTCCCCGATCTTGGCGATTTTGAAGAGGTCCAAAAGAACTTTGGCATTCTCTTACAGCAACTACACGTAATTATCGAATTAATTCTAATTACATAATAAATCATAATAACTAGAAACTAGCTTACCAAACAAACAATGATGTATTTGATAAGAACGCAAATCTTCCAGGAACTTCATCGCTTGATGGCGGAACGACAACATCTTTGCTGGTGATCTCCGCTCAAAAGTTGCAATTGTCTTCATTGATTGATGGTCATGAACGTGGTGCATCATTGACAAATAAACCAACCAGCGAGAGAAGGACATAAAAACCAATCGGCGCCTCCACGACCGCTGCTGGTTGCACCGACTGTCGACGTTGCTCCGGGGGTCTCTCGGAGACCCTGGGGGGCACCGCCGGCGCTACAGGGGCGATGGATGGCGATGGTACAATCATGTAGCCTCGAGAAAACATACAAAAAGCTATGGAAATCCATGTATGCTTTCCTAGGAAATGATCTACACATGGTGGATTTTCCATATCTATGCTATAGCTTCCTGGAGGGTACTCCAGAAGAAGGGGCCCTCTAAAGAGCTAGGAAAATGAGGACTCAAAGTCAAACATCAAAAAAATATCAAAAATAACGGAAACTTGTTGTTAATCACCAAGACATAGGGATTTGGATGGATTTACCCGACCACAAATGGCCAAATAATTGGATTTGAACAACCAAAAACAGCTGACCTTCAGCAACAGACTATTTATCTATTTCTGGTCGTTTGGCAATGAGGACCCAAGTGTACAAGGTGGGCCGCCCCGTTATAAGTTATATAATTTATATAAGAGAGTTTATGATAGTTTATGAACCACTCCATCAACTACATAGACCACAGAATTCACCAAGTTCCAAGTTATGGGCGTCAACTTCGTTGTCGGAAACGAGGGCCCCACTTTCTCATACTTTCTCTGATATACCCAGCACATTGACAGCATCTCATCAGGCTGGTGGCTGCTGAGCGGCTGTGAATACCACGACTTCAACATCTCTTTGAGAAGAAGTCGGTCCACCTGACACAAGTCGCGACGTCAAACCTGGGGATCCTGATCCTTTCCAAATTGAGATCCCCACCGCTCACCGTTGGCTGATAAACGCTTATTTAATCACCATGATCTCTGAATTCTGTCCATTATCATTTCTCCAAGATGTTCCATCTGAATTACAATCATTAGCAAATCTGAATGATTGGAGCAGTTTATGCAATGATTCAACAATCTGGATAAATTTCATCATAAAGTTCATCACAAATCACATAAATCACCAACCCATACAATCATACTAAAAATCATAAATGGTTACTGTAAATTTCATCATACTTCACCAAGCTGAAAAGTTCGGCTGACAATCTTCCTGCGCACCCGGCCCTACCCCTGCTGAAAAGCTCGGCTATTTTGGGACCCTGCCCAATTCTCCAGTATTCCACCTCCCCTGGTGCCTTCAAGGACTCTTCGGTGCTGAGCGGCTGCCCCTCGGTGCTTGCCATCCATGGAGCATGTGTTGAACCCTCATCCCAATGACTTCCCCTTCGATATTCAGCGCGACGTGTCCAACATGCTGTGAGAAACCCCGTGCTGTGTCCACAGCGGCAGAATCGTAGCTTTTTTGACACAAGGAACGTACCAAACGCTCGTGGCTCACGGCCCCCATACGCCTCAGCATCCGCTTGCTGAAACTCAGCCTGTCTCAGCCACTGATCGTGGCCTATAGGTCGATATACACAGAAAGGATCTCCGAAAGGTTCCGTCAGTCCTTAGATTCCTTGTTTCTGGATGCTTTCGGAGATGTTTGGATGGGTGTAGTTGTCCTTCCTCCTGATGATAATATCTGAAGATGCTGGTGTTGCGTTTGACAAGTTCGGATCTATTCATATTGAGCGCCCACACGACTAAAACCCAAACTTTGAAACCTACAGTAAACCCCAAACACCGTATATGAGCATATATCAGCACTGTTTTCTGCAATCTCTCCAATCATGTTGCGACAACACGGAATCCTCAATGTTGGAGTCTGGGCAAACCCCAGAAGTCCGAGTGTAACAGTTGTGTAGTTGCCAAACACCGCTTGCAAGTAATGTGCTTTTCATTTAACGCCAACGGGTTCTAAAAGAATCCTTTACAACGGTTTGAGAAGAAAGAAACAACGATCACACAATTTTTGCAAATCTCTTGGTAGAACCAAGAGGTTCCAAAGGGATCCATTTCTTCGACAAGAGTTTGCGACTTCCGACTTATTATTGCAAAAACTGCCATCCTTCAGTACATGAACTATTAGCTATTGTCTTCTTTACATGCATGTTGTTTCGTCGATGAAGGATTCATTCCCAACAAACCATTGCGAGTGGCAATGTTTTCGTCTGGGGTGTGCCTTCAAAATGGCATTGTGGCATCGGCGAAGCCAAAAAAACCCTCCATGTGATGTGTTCCACCGTTCATGTGACTTACAACCACATGGTACAAGTAATGTGTTGAGTTCATGCCTCATTTCACCTCATATCATCCTCTCCCTTCGGGGTGTTTCCAAGTGTGTGCATGTGCTTCATACATAATTAGTGATAAGTGCATGTACACGGAGCCTACGCTGTAGCGACCATATTTCCGAACGTGCATTCCCAGTCGCGTCGGCCTTCGCCAGACTGTCACCAAACTTCGCTGTCGCCGAAACATGACCGTTCATGGTCTTGTGGTTAATGTATATCTATGTGTAAATCATGGTGGCTACTTCTGAAGTCAGAAGGGGCCAGAAACCAGTGGAGCATCAGTCCTTCAAGGCAGCTCAAATCCCGTTGCTGTGTCAATGATGTTGGACTTTGATTCATGGATGGGTTAATTTTGTGGCAAGTTTTCACCAGAACTGAACTGAATTTGCTCAGGAAGAACAAATAGTTCCAGGTATAGCTGTCGTATCTCAGTCCATGCCATTCCTAAAAGAATCCTTACAAGTCCCAGGTTCCCCAAAGAATCAATGTCAGCAACCGGCGCAGCCAAGATCAACACCAACACCCAAAGAATTTTGAAAGGAGCCCAGGAACCACTGAGTTCTTCAATAGTGCGGATGTTGCCATGGTTGTGAATAGTGGCTCCCGGCCCTCCCTGGGATATTCTAATGATCCACTGAATCTCAGCATTGGACAAATCCTACAGCTGTTGTATCTTGCTCAGCACCGCTCACAAAGAATCCTTGGAATGCCAAGGTGTCCAAGGAACAAGAACAACAAGAAGAAGTAGAAAAAAAGAAAAGGAAGAAAAGAAAGGAAGCAGGAAAGAGAAAGGAAAGAAGAACGAGGGAGAGAAGAAGAGACAGAAAGACATATGAAAGCGATTTTCCCTGTCATAACCCTTGCTTATTTCTCAGCATGTTTTTTTGGTAAAATGTTATAAAGGAAAATTATGTTCAAGATTTTTCAAGTAGCTTCAAGTGAACTAAATTCCTTAGATTCACGGGGGTCCAGGAAGTTCAGTTCGACCTGGCAACTTCGACGACCGGGGAACGCAAGAAGTCGACGACACGCCGCGACTGGATCCATCGAAGTCGCTGCTTCAGCGCAATGTGATGTGATCGAAAGAACTAGCCAATGGGTCAATGGAAACTGTGGAAAATTTTGATATCTTTAATGAATATCAATTATCAATGTTTGATCATGTTTGATCAATCAACTGGATTAAGTTTTCGGCCACTAAGTGGGAAACTTCCATAAACGAAGGAAGTTTAACCCTGATTTTCCATTGGAAAGCCATTCACGAGTGATTGAATTTTCATTGCGCGCTTAACCGCCCAAATAATAAATGCTCACAAATTTATACAACTTTAGGATTCTTTTGTGTGTGTGAGGTATGTGCACCATAAACCTTTGTTTGCATGTATGAGCTGCGGACAAAATTACTGGTCTGTCAAAATGCCATACACTTTGACATGGCCGTCCCCTATCAGTGCCCGTTTTCAGCGAGATGGAAACGGGGGCGAATAGGAAAGTCTGATGCCAGAAGTATTTCATTGAACTCACCACCGCATGGTTGAGCGATTGATTGACTGGCTGCCTGACTGACTGACTGACTGAATGAATGAGTGAGTGAATGAGTGAATAGACAAAGAAAATGAATGAAAGAATAGAATGAGACCAAATTACAAATATCATACATATTAATCCACTTAACTTAACCTGTATATAATCTCCTCTGTCCAATAGCTGAAGACCGAGAACTCTGGAAGCTTCTTCCCCCAAAGTGAAATAAGCAACCTGCTGAGGGAATGCTGCTGCTGACTTGCTGACGTGTGGTTTCACCATATGACCGCCATTATACCGTGTCCCCATATCGGCTATCTCGAATTTGGGGTGCAAATTTTACCAAATCAAATCAGATCATGGACTTCCTGCAAGAATCGGGGTATCATGGGGTATCAGTATAGCGTCGTCCTCCATTGGCAGTGAAGGTTTTGCACACCCCACAAAGCGAAACTCAATTAGTGATACGAAGGAAAAAAACCCATGTGGTCAACTTTCAAGTCCACTAATCTTAGAATGATCGGCCAAAAACCTTTGGAGATCCGCCAATTGGAAACATCTCAACCGCAAAGTCCCGCGCAATGAACCGTAGGGAATGCACATAACCCTCCAGACATTTTAACGTCAATGAACATCGATTCGGAAAACCCCTAGCTTCCCACGGAAATAACGTGTGGTGGATTTTTCATGTTTGTTCCGTCTCTACTGATAATTCGCTCAAGGGTAGATCGAAGCATGTTCATTTGTGGCTATCTTGCATCTGATGTGATCATACCTGTTGCTGTTACCTTTTCCCGGGGTCAGCCAGGAAATGTGATGAGTTGAACTTGTTAAAGCCACAATTTCATAGAATTCCAGCGTTTCAGAGCTGCTTTGTCCAAAAAAACTCAATGGATATCTCAGCTACTCCCTATTTGCTTGGTAGCATGTCTACATCGCGATCATGGCCAGTGAGCATATGAGCCTTCCATCTTAGCACAAGTGATAAAGCACATGGCTATATCTGAGAATGGGGAAACATGGAGAAACATGACCCCAATATCCATTGTTCACGAGCGAAATGATGATAAACCATGATAAACCATCAAATTTGGGGTATTCCCCATGTTCAAACGAACCGATGTTATCTGTTGAATTAGGATTGCGCCCTGCCCTGGAATTCAACACACCTGTCTGTGATCCTCAGCATCCAATTTTGTGGTTTCAACCCTCAAAAATCTGGCCGATAGAAATGACATCCGAGGTAGTAGGATGGATGATGAACAGTATCACCAAGCCACATCTCGTTTGTTGCCCAGCTGCGGCAATGTATAAGCGTGTTGCTACAACTCTGATTGTCCAAGACGAACACTTCCGAACTCATCATCTCCAATCTGTCCACAGAAAGCCTTAGAAATCCCTAGAAATCCTTAGAAATCCTTTGGTCCTCCCAATCATCTGAGCTTCCAATGATACCTATGCCTATGTCATCCACTGCAACGAAAACCTGTGGATCCGGACCCCTGGACAGCGGGGTATCCAGGCTGATGGAAACGCCGTAACTGTTGGATGCGGTTGGGTTGTTTCCATCAACCTTGCCATCAACTTTGCCTGTCCAACGGATTTTCTATATTTTTCTATGTTGTCCCTTGGAAGGCAATTTAGGAGAAGAGGAAGAATGTCAAGAGGTGACCAGAAGTAGTTGCACCCTTCAGATTGCTGGGAAGGTGACTGTTTTGTAGCTATAGGGTGACACCGAATCAACAATGTTGTATCAGGCACAACCAAATCTATGAGCTTACCTGAAAATATTGTTTTATATTGTTTTATCATCATGTTTTCGACTATATTCATGGGTATACGGTATACCGCTATACCCCATTTTTAGATACACGACATAGGTGGCTGAATGATTGCGGTTCTCCACAAGCTGCCCATGTTGGTCTTCTTGGCTGTCATGTGGATGGAAAACTGTTAGTATAGCTCCAACTGGCTCCCTACAAATATGGATAGCCATAACTGTCATAGCTCCAAATCGCTCGCTCCTTAACAATCGGATAGGTCACACAGAATCTCCATTGGACAGGTGGATTCTGGCCAGCACCAAAATGTGACCCACAGCTTCCAGAGACTGTCCAAGATGCTGGCTTGAAAAGTGATGATACAAGACATTTTATACGTGGTCTAAAACCAAAGCAAATCCCAGCCTTTCAAGTCTTTCTTCTGATTTTTTTAGTAATATTTTACAGTACTTTGAAAACAATGATGATGATGATGATGATGATGATGATGATGGTGATGATGTGGAACTGGAAAAAAAAAACTTACACAAACACTTGTTGGCTTTATGTGGCCTTGCCACACAACAAAAATCTCTTGGCGGCAAAAAACCATCCACCATGAGTCGTTGAGGACTGACCCTGATATCTAACCTATAGGCCCCTTCATAGGTCTATGATGGTCTATGTTAAACTGTTACAATATGTTACAATACTTTCATTTAAGCTTGATTTGAAGGCAAATGTAGGCAAGATACAAAGTATACATGGATTATCTGGGAGGTGGAAAAAAACGGGTCACATGTGTGGTTCCATGGCCGAATTGCTCCGACGAATTAGATCTATCAATAAATGTGGCTCCGAATCCAAACGCACGCGAGCTGCGTGCCAGCCCAAGGAAACCCAGAGAAAGACTCTGAAAAACATCAGAAACATCAACGCAGAACCCAGCAGAACACAAATGTAACCATTGTAACACACAAATAGAAGTGGGACTGTTTCACCATGTTTCACCGCAACAAGTAGCCATCTTGGGTCCCCCGAGCTGCCGCGGAAATCAGTTCAGCATCTTTTTCGCTTCTCCTGCGCAGTGGATCCGGGTAAACCCAGTAGAAGAATCATCGCTGGCACAGAGTCGAAGACTTTGCTGAAATATGGATATGTCGAGTGCGGGTCAAAACCCTTGGGAGGAGCCCTGGACATAGAGCCGAATTGTGCGGTCTAAAAAAGACAATCATCCCTCTTGACCAGACCGTTTTTTTTTCAGATCATTTCTGCATGTGATGTCCCATATTTGTTGGGAGATGTTGGGAGTTTGTCTATAATAGACCTCCAACGGCAACCACTTCCCCTCCAGTAAACTAACATAGCCATGGAAAATGCATATTCATATAATATATACCGGTATCTTCATATCTATATCTACAGAGGATATAATATATACTGTAATTCATCATAATTCTATAGTTGTGGTATTCTCCCCCATGTCTTCCTAGCATTCCTATGAAATCTTCATGAACATGTGCCGATGCCACATTTTTGGCATCCCTTAAAGGAGCAGGACACCTTGCTGCTGGCAATGGGATGGATCTGAATCATGGAGGGAATGCACCGGACCTTCATTATCATAACAGCCTCTGAATCTGATTGCACCGCATCTTGGAGAGAATGTGAATAGGAAGCTCCAAGTAAAATCAATTTGTATAACAAGGTCTCACAAAATATCACTCACTGGATTGGTTGAAGGGAAAATCTACAGGAAACCATGGTTTTCCCCATCAAATATAGAGGTTTCCTGTAAATTTTCCCTTTAACCAATCCAGTGAATCACAAGTTTCAAATGTCCCCTTGAAGTACTAGCCTCTCCCACCACTTCGGCAGCTCCTGCGTGTTTCACCAGATCCACCATTAAAGGGTACTGAGAGAGGTCTGGTGGCTCTTCCAGTATTTCCTCCTGCAGCATCCAGCAGGTGGCTGAAAACCAAATGCCTTGGTCATCCTAGGTGATTTGGTCATCCTAGGCCAGGTTCGACTTGATTGGATGAGACCTCTTTTCCTATTGATGAGGACCAAAAATCATCAAAACGATCCCTTCCATTGGCGGAAATATGTTTCTCGAACTTCAGCTTCATGATCCAAAAATCAACAGCTACTCCCTACAGATTCCCCAAAATGGTGGATTTTTGGAAGGGCAAAAGAACACATCACCAGCTCAACCCCAGCTGAGAGCTTCCAAGGTGGGCCCCGCCTGCTGCAATGCAACGGCCAGCGCCAGGGCCAATTTGACGGCCTCGGAAGTAAACAATGCCTAAAAGGCACCGGTGGTCCCACCTGGACATGGGAAATGACCATGGAAATGGGGTGGGGGAGAATTCCACGAATATCCTGACAAAGAACCAATAAGTATAGGCTATATATACGATCTATCGTATATTTACCTTCAACACTGAGTCATTTATGTCGTAATTGTCTGGAAATACGAGTATCCTGTAAATGGAGTATATTGGAATGGGATGGAATGGGAAGGTAAAGGAACATCGGATTGAAAACTCTACTGAGTATAGAAATCTTCCATTTACGTTTTAGTAAGACTTGAACTTGTGATTGGATTGGTTTCAGTGAAAAACCATGAAAAACCAATGCACTCCTGCAGATTTTTCTGTAAATCACCAGAATGAACTTGGGAAACCCATTCATGTATGGAGATACCCTCTCGTAATCAAACATGGTGTGCTGCAAAATCCACCATTGATTGATGATTTCCCCAGCTATAAACCTTCATCAATCGTGGATTTCCCAGCCACGTTTGAGGACACCGGATGGTAAGCCAAGTCAAGTGGGGACTGGGGGACCTGCAAAGTTGGCTGACATGTCACACTGTAAATTTCCTATCGAATCTCTATACATCACATTGATACAAATGATCTATATCATGGAAGTTACAAACTGACAACTGTATATTGTATGTTGTATCTGACATCTCTATACTGACTCACACTGTATACATGATCTATTGTATCTTACATCAGAGTTTAGATGCGTTCAGGAAGGGTGCGTGGAGTGCTATGCCAGCTAAACTAGGCGAAATCCCAACCAAGATCAACCATTGTGTTCTGAAAGAAAACTTGCTTGTTCACTGTGGACTTCAGCCCCCACTGAGTGGCTCGGACCCAAAGGGCTCACTGATCAGTTTCTCAGGGAAGAAACCCCAAATTCGACCCATCATTGGGCTGAATAACAAGTCAGATCCAAGTCTATATCGGTTACAATCTTGAATCCCACCTTTGCTGCATCAATTCCACAATTGTTCAATCGTCACGTTGCTGGCAATTAAAATCCCTCTGTGTGACTCTAATATGTATCTATTTTCTCACACTTAAATCTCCATGCTATTGATGCTCAACCCCGAGATTTAGGCCGTTCAAATCCCCATCCTTTTGCTCACCTTTGACCAAGCTGCAATCCACCGAGCCTTGCCTGAAGCTCGGCAAGAGAAGAGTGGGGCCCCTGAACAAATCTGGTTACGAAAATCTGTTGGTCACCAACCACCAAATCTGTTGGTGGAAAAAGGTTCAACTCTTCTTGCTACTTAGACGCCTACAGTAGTATATTTCTGGGTGAATCTCCAGGATGGAGTTTTTATGGAACCCAGCCGAACCTGGGGTGACATGCCCCTTGGTTAGGTCTATGGATTTGTCTTAAAATGGTGTACACCCGCGCTTGCCATATTGTGATGCAACAGTCATATATGCCTTCCCCTAACATTAAACACACCCCAGAAACCATGGTTTAGAACACATCTTTTGGACCATGTTTTATCTTAGAGGGATGGATGGAGAAACATATAATATAGATATCCAGCATATCAAATTATAACTAATATATATATAATTTTATATGCAGATATTCTTATGCAACAATAGTACTAATAGTATTAGTAATAATAGATGCATATGTATACAGATTCTCCTTTAAAGATACACCCAGACGTCCCAGCCTTTCATGCCAACGCCCACCGCCCATAGGGATCGCGTGGGGCAAATCACCGCTGTAAAGCACTCCTGGGCGATTGCAGCAAGCATCCCCAAAATGATACGGGGATATTTTCCCTCCAGTAAACTAACAGTTTGCTATGGAAAATCACCATTTTTAATGGGAAAATCAACTAGTTCTATGGCTATTTTCACTAGCTTTCTGTATGTTTACCAGAGGGTTGATGGGAAAATGAGGACATGAATGGAAAATGATCTACAAATGGAAAATGGATATTACATCCTCATGTTGATGGGAAAATGATCCATATTGTGGGGATATAAGCAACAATCTGGGAATATGAATCACTGTAATACGATACAATGGGATATAGTAGAGGGATCAATCCCCAAATGTTTACAAAGGAATATGTTGATGGGAAAATGATCTATAGAATGAGGACAGAATGAGGATGTAATTATGGGATAGAACAAACCAACTTGATATGATATTTGGGTTTGTCTGAGAATGGCGTATACCCCCAAAAGACGCCATTTGATAGGAAACATGATGATGAACCACTGGATTAGAGGTACCCTATTTTTAGGCACACACCCATTTTTAGGCCAAAATATGCACATGTGTCACATGGACACATTGGAATTCTATGGAAATCTGGAAATTTGAATTATGATATATTATGAGACAAGAATAGAAAAGAATCATCCATATAGTTTTTGAACATGTTGTTTATACGGGGACAGCTATGGGTAATAGTAACTAGTATATAGGTCATGATCACCCATTCAGCCTGACTTAAGCTGTCCACTCGGCCTGGCTAATCCAGTAATTCCCTGGTGGTAGGTATCCCAATCACACTGACCTTCTGGTCGCACAGTAGGCTTGGAAGCCCCAAATCTCTAAGCGCAGTGGCTGTTTCACTGACAAAGGAGAACATTGCAAATGGAAATATCCCTGCGATAAATGTTGGACCAACTCTTGAGGTTGACACTGATATGGCCGCTTAAAGCCATGAAAACTGACTACAAGTTCCTGATGAAAACTGACTCCAAGTTCCTAGGGTCAAATAAATCTTGTGCTCTAGTCACTCTAGTCTTTCCAGCAACTTTCCAAGGCTCAAAGATTCAGAGCCTGGGACACGCAGACCTTTAACCAACAGAAATCTTGCAGTACCCAAGTTTGACCCCAAACTATCCAAAACCCATATTTGCCCATTTCTCTAAATAGGAAACCCCGAAACCATTGTGTTCCCCATTGAAAAGTACAACATGTTGCACTTTTTGGGGATCCAATTCGCGAAGAAACACTCATGTGCATCCAAAATATCGACCAACCTATAGAGAAAGTGCCGATTATCTGCCCGCGTTCTCGTTGTCTCCTCGTTCTCCATGGCTTTCTTCAAAGCGGCACCGACCGCCGGTAGCTCCTTCCAGTCCTAGGCAAATCTGCCATGGGCTGATCCGTGGTGGTGAAAGTCCGTTGGAATCATCATCCCAAATAGCTCCAAAATATGGGGAACATTAAAAAAAGAAGCCAGCAGCCAGTGAAGACGGATGTGTATATGTATATATATAATATTTATATACATGTGGTAAATATAATATAAGTAGATATAATATGATATAATGGGTGACTTGTAACATTGTGTAAGACCAGTTTGTTATTAGATATACACAGATATCCCCCGCATTGCTTGATCCATGTGAATGGTGGGGCCGCTGGGTGCCTCTGTCATTCCTCTATACTGGTTGGTTCATAGGATTTCCCATAATAGAGTCAGATAATCCCAAATCAATCAACAGGGGGGTTGAACACTGATCAAGTAAAATGTTTAAAGTGGCTTTAGACTTAGATAATTGTCTATCAAACAAACAAACCTCAGTTTAAGACAATGTTTCTCCCAAACAAAATGTCTTGTTCTGGTTCCACCATTACCTCAGAAATTCAATGTTTGCAGTTTTGGGGTTCCTCTAAAAGATCTTGAAAGCTGTGGATGTGGTACCCTCTGGTAAACTAACATGGCTATTGAAAATGGCTATTTATAGTGGATTTTCCCATGAGATATTGTGATTTTCCATAGTTATGTTAGTGGGTACCTGACACTAGAAAAACCTCCCCATTTCTGGGGCCATGGCACCCCTGGTGATTACCCACCTTCAGCTGCTGCTTTCCCTATCCGAGGAACGGCATCGTCGATAAACCGAAGCTCCTTCACCTACAAAGAGTCAGGCTCCAGTTAGGGCGGAGAGATCGAAAACTGCAAGATCTGCACTTTTGTTGTTTGATGCTGCAAGTTGCTGAAACGATGGACCATACCACATTTTGACATTGGAATTAGTGAATGAATGTCATGATTGTTTTTGGGCCTTTGGGATACAATTCAGATGCAAGTTTGAGTCAGATTGACTCCATCTTTTATGCACCCTTGCACATCCTTACACAACAAGGGATGAAAGCGAAACGACGTCCATTTTTCTCAGACATGAGTCGTTTCACTGCTGGTGGCTGGTCTGTGATTTTTGAGCATTCAATAGGGTCGTTCTTCAAACTCTCGGCTCCATTGCCACCAACATAGTTATAACAACATGGTCTGGTTCAGAGGCAGGAAACCCTTGTTGAATGTACCACAAATCAGGAACTACAGTACATACTCATAAACAACATGCATGGACCATCATAAAGCCAACAACACTGGGGCACATGTGCCACTGTTCAAAGTGCCGCTATGATATATCCAAGTGACGACCATAGCATAGTGGGAGGATGGCCAGGCGTTCTTCAAAATATAGGTGCCATCATCCCATTTTCCAGCAAGAAAATACCATTTCGGGGCATGCCAATTTCTGGACAAACATGAACAATTCCACTTCTCCTCAGTTTGCTCCAGAATTTTCCCCTGTCCCAACAAAAGTGACCTCATCAGATAGCATGGTTTGCCTTAGATCAGGCTGCAGTGGAGGTCTGCCTACACCATGCAAGCCATGTTTGGATAGAGCCATACTAGTAATGGAGTCACAGAGTAAACACGTGAGTGGACAGTGCCCATATGGAGGTTTCCAAAATCCCAAATTAAGAAGATTTCAGTATTGAAACCTTTGCTTTGGAGGATGCCCCATTTACAATATGTGTGTTGCTCAAACTCATTACCACCCCTTCTACGTGGCTAGAAATGTATGAGTCTTGCAGCATTCCTCGACAGGGTCATCTGAGAACACCCTGTGCCAGGCGACAGAATTCCATCCGCCGGCAAACCTTTGCCCTGAATCAGCTTGCAGTTGGTGGACAACACCACCGCCTGCCCAGCAACATGGCGGTTGAGCCACCCACTTGTGGCAAATTTCAACGAAACTATTGTCTGAAAATGGAGGATTTCTTGCCATGGCCATGAAATAACTGGACCGATGTTCAACCCCAATCCGATTGGATTTTTCGAATGGATCCAGCATGGCGGATCATCATCATCATCATCATCATCATCATCATCATCATCATCATCATCATCCCAGAGATATGAACAAAAACATCTTTGAAAGCGCCAACAAGTTGTGGATGTGGATAATCCAGTGCAGGTATGTGCAAGTATCTGATCTGGCAGTGGAAAATCCGCGCTTTGTCATTTTCGTTTGATGCAGCTGCCTT
Source organism: Symbiodinium sp. clade C Y103 (assembly GCA_003297045.1). Lineage (NCBI taxonomy): Eukaryota > Dinophyceae > Suessiales > Symbiodiniaceae > Cladocopium > Cladocopium sp. clade C. Next base: position 327,251 of record BGPT01000063.1, read on the forward strand.
TTTTGCAACTAGGGGTTCTATATTGAGACGGATTCGACTGCCGGCGTGTGTAAGTGGAACGAACAAGAATCATCGATATTGACCTGACACCTTCGGGTTGCCCAGGTCAGTTGAAGCTATTTGGACCGTACGAGGACGTCATGATGCTGGCAACTCCACCATGGTTCGACACAAATTGTAACCAAAGCATGTAAGGGGCAGTCAGTGAAAGGAATAACTAATCTTCCACCTTTCGTCTTCAACACTGAACCCCAAAAGGCCAATCGCAAGTTTCCGGGTTCATGTGAAATTTCAGCGAAGGAATTCAGGGTTCTGGCATTGTAAAACTGCATGTGTCGATTCTTAGTGACAACTGAAATAACTTGGCTTACGAAAGAGTGACAGACATTTCCGACCAAAATCTGGATGTGATGTGGAGATGGGTCAACATCTTGAACCTCTCCCAGAAATCTTGATCATCTTTGCTTGAACCCCTCCAATCCCATTCCCGGAAAATTCAGAAGTCCATCCCAAAACATCCGATACACAGGTGGGATAATCATCGCCAAATACACGACAACCATCCCTTCTCCCCCACAAAACAAATATATGGCTTTGTCTAAAAATATGGTACCTCGATTTTCCACTTTAGTCATCATTTTCTTTGAACAATGGCGGTTTAGAAGATCCAAACCCCATTTTCAGACACACCCATATAGTATCTACTAAACCCCTTGTTGAGTATTGGATCTGTTCTTTTTGGATCCTCTTGGAGGCACCTCCATGGGAAGTCCCTCCAACTGCTTTGGCACTTCCTGTTGCGCGTTGGCGAAGGATGAAGATGTCCGTCATGTCCAATGGGAATATCATGGGAATATGGAGAAAAATATATGGATCAATATGAAGGAATCCGACATGTTATCCAGATTCCCATTCTCGAAAATAATCAATCAATTGTAGTGGGCATTTAAGAATCAAAAAATGGGGATTCACCAGTGAAAATTGATGACATGGCTACATATCAATATCTTGAACATGAGTCCCAATCAGAGAACGTGCGGATCATTTCCATGGACATTTCCAACATCTTTGGATTCGGTGGTGGAGACCTTGAGTCCTTGAGGTCTTTGCCAAAAACACGCATCAGGGCAGCAATTCCCTTCCATCAATATCAAGATATGCTCATCAAGACAGATAAATTCAAAAAGACACAAAAACATGAAGCAACTATATCAAGCTGACACATCAATGTTCAACCAAGCACCGCTTGGCGGTTTCTGTAAATTGGGGATCCGAACCATTGGTGTCCCAGTTCAAGAACCCTCCAAACTAATACACAACACATGTAAATGGACACCTGCCCAAAGACGACTTTACTGGAACATCGGGTTTACATATTAGCACAAGAAACTCCATTTATGGCAAACGATAAAACCCTGGTACTATTGGATTTAGTGATTTTCCATGTTTTGTTGGTGAAAGTGGTGAAATGACCGTCACGTCCAACTAAAATACTTATATACTATACATCGATACCAAGGCTTACTCGAAATTCGGATGGTTAACTCCCTATTGTTGTTGCTTAAACAGTTGAAACCTCATTGTAGCTATGTGGCCAACTCCATCTCCAAACACACAAGTGCAGTCTTTTAGGCACATGATGGGGACTTTGGATGGGCTATTGGGACCCTCCTTCCAACAAGCTCATTCTTGGGGCTTCTCATAGGAGCTGTTTTAGGGAGGCTTATGGGAATTCCGTTCCCATGATTGGGAGTCATTTTCAATGTGATGATCTATTTCTGTGCCATCAATTGTAACTGGTGAATCCCCCGTTTGTGCTTCTCAATTCATGTAATATGCCTATGTATTCCTATATCTTATCCATTGTCAAAAGTCAATCATAATGGTCAGGATTCACATATTCCCATAGTTTATCCATAATCCCATTGTGCATAATAATAAATATATCATCAAATAAGTACACATATACTATGCATTTATTTATATATATATATATACATATACACACCTGATATTCTATACTGCTGGTAGTACTACAGGTAAAACTCCCATATTCCCATAGTTTCCCATACATTCCACCAGTTTCTTCACCAATTTTGTTCCTTGCCTCAGAGGTGTCCAATTCGATCCAGAAGAGGTCTTCCTTCCGGAGGAAGATGCGTGGCCCCTGAGCTGCCGGGGAGTGCGTTTTGGTGAAGCGAACAACTGGAACCAGGAACTGGTTGGTTTACAAAGATCAAAGGTTGCATAATGTACAATAGATATAATATGTGTATATATATATAATACATATTATCTATATCATCTATGTCTATAAACTAGTATTAATGATAAATATTCATAAATCAGAAAAATAACAATAACGAATATATACCCTGACGCAAATTAACATAGATCCTGCCATCAGTTGGGGGTTGGAAGATTAGGTTCCGGGTCTATGTTAAGTAACAAAAGGGTGTATATGATGCTACTAGTTACCTGGTTCTGATGCAAGGTTACAAGCTGTGAACGGAAACAAAAGTGGAAGAATGTTGGAAAATTGTGTTTGTCTGAAAATAGTGCACCCCTAAACCCATTGGTTAATCATAATTCTCCCTTTTGAATGGCTACAAATTGGGATACATTGGGTATACCCCATTTCCAGACACCTGCAAATGCTGGAATGCACCACCCTCCAATCCGTGGAAGGGTGCCCACTTGGCCACCAGACTGGGGCTGGAGTTGAACCCTTTTCTGGGTCCAAGCGTTCATTCACCATTTCTTCCTGCTGAGGGAGTTTCTACCGGGGCAGTGGTAGATAGTGGTAGTAGCTGGTTTCGCCATGGGAATACCCCAAATGGATGGTTTATGATGGAAAATCCCATCTAGAAATGCATGATTTGCGGGGAACCCCAAAATGAAAAAATCATCTTCAGATCCTTTTCCTGGCCAAATAAGGAGTCCCCGCCGTACTTTCTTCATCTTTGGGTAGTGGACACCTCCAATTTCTGTCATGAGCAAAACATCGAATCTCACCCTGAATGGTCTATGTCTTTTGAGTGCTTCCAGTACCACTCGTGAATTCGTTTTTGGCATCCCATCCAGCGGGAGGCAAATCCCCTCAGTGACAACAAAAGCCCACATAAAAAAGAATCAATTGAGGGTCATCGAGTCACATTTCCAACTATCCCTTCCCCGTATTCATGAACACCTCCCCTGAACCCTGCTTGAGTAATTGTTGAGTTTGTCAATTTTTGAGGTCCAATCGCTATATAACATGGTGGATAGGACATGATAGGACTATTTCTGGTCAAGCTGCTCATTTTATGGGGATGATTCCCCCTAAGAAATAGCTTTCATGGTGAGGGCACAGTGAGGGTGTTATTGTTTGCCTGGAACATACTGTAGGTCACGGATTTGTCTAACAATATAATATGCGAATTCCCCCAATATTCTACCCCAAAATCTTGTGCTTTATCGTCATTTTCTCTATTGAACTCCTGGGGCACCAATCCATCGGGTTCCATCGGGATGTTTTACGATTAGTATGTGTTGATGGCTCATGATGGTTCCAACTATAAAGTTACCCTCTGGTAAACTGACATAACTATGGGAAATCACCATTTGTAATGGGACAATTGACAAAAAAAATGCAATCTTCAATAGCTACGCATATTTACCAAATGGTATAGGCAGCAGTGCGCCTCTGTCTTGAAGTCCTCAGGCTTCACCTGCATTTCAGACATGGTTGAAACACATAGGAAAATCATGTACCAATGGATACACATGGGTGATTTCCATTGGCAGGTTGCATTGCGGACAAAAACGGATGGTTTTTGTGATTGCCAGGCTACCCTACCACCAGAAAAAAACGCAAGTGGTGGCCACTGAATCTTTGAGATGCGGTCAGTGGCGCTACACCGCCTCATATCAGGGTCTGGCACATGAATTGTGAGAGGATTTCCCCACCCATCATGCTTCATTTTCTGTCGTTCTTTGTTCACCGGGTAGCTCTATCCCCATTCATGGCAAAACAGCTGAGAAATAAATCATTCATAGTCCCTCCGCCAGTGGTTTTACCCAAAGATCTAGCCATTGTTGCTGGTGAAATCCCAGTTTTTCCTGGTTGAATCGCCATCATAATATGTCACCGTTCACCAAGAATCACTGGTCAATTAATCACCTCGTTGGATTAACCAATAAATATGTACTTATGTGTATATGGTGCAAAAATGAATAAATTTGCTTGCTTGCTTGCTTGCTTGCTTGCTTGACTGACTGACTGGCTGACTGACTGACTGACTGACTGACTGACTGACTGCCTGCCTGACTGACTGACTGACTGACTGATACACGTAGATACATATACATATACATGTACATAATAAAGTCTTACATATACATATGCCTTTACATATACTTCTACATTAGATTACATTAACAAACTAGCTATAATCATAATCATTACCCTCTGGTAAATTCACATATATACCTATATCTTCCGAGGTGTGCCAAATTTTAGACCCTAATGACAAAAACGCCCTTGCCTCACGAGGGGCAAAAAAAATGTCCAGGGGCTGAAATCCATTTTTGATCAGAACTGGATGGGTAACTGACAGCTTCTCAATGAAACCAGAGGAAATATGGGTCAGGTTGCTAAAACAACAAAAGTGAAGCACTTCAGAATTTCATATGAATTCCTTTACGTGGGGGACCCCAAAAGTGAACCACTTCATATGAATTTCTTT
>BGPT01000063.1:332594-426467 GCA_003297045.1 Symbiodinium sp. clade C Y103
CACCCCAAAAGTAAACCGCTTCATATGAATTCCTTCAAGTGGGCACCCCGCAGTGAACGAGCTCATGTGAGCTTGATCGTATGTTTGTGCAAAAATCAAAACCTAAGGGGCGGAAATACCCGTCTAAGGGGCGGAAATACCCGTCTAAGGGGCAGAATTGCCCGGGCACCGTTTCAGAGGTCTGTCTCGCCAAGAGTTACCATCTTTCAAAGGGCACTTGCAAAACGCAATTTTCGGGAATGTGCAAAAGGCTTGACTCACCTGATCCTTTTTNCAGAGGTCTGTCTCGCCAAGAGTTACCATCTTTCAAAGGGCACTTGCAAAACGCAATTTTCGGGAATGTGCAAAAGGCTTGACTCACCTGATCCTTTTTTGGGGTTCGGGGGACACATTTTTTAGGTGTCCAAAGGGTTTTGTCGCATGTACAGCTGTGTCGCTGCTTTTGCATTCGGTTGACAGTTTACCTTGTACGGTTTGGTGCCACAAGCACNTGTCGCATGTACAGCTGTGTCGCTGCTTTTGCATTCGGTTGACAGTTTACCTTGTACGGTTTGGTGCCACAAGCACATGCGTTGGGTAAGCCTTGGGCTGTGTTTTTTTTCAATTGGAGCGGACAGGGCAAAATGTGTACTCATTGAATCCAGCTGTCTTCAAGTGAAGATTTCGTGGGGCGCGTAGGTCGCCAATTCAGAAGGATTGGCTATAGCAACATTGTACGAAACACCCCTTTTGGTCTATAGAATGAAAGCCAAACTTCTAGTCCAAAGATTTAAGAAGCTAAGGAGGCAATGGCCGGTTAAACAGCACCGAGCTTTGGGTTGAGTTAACAAAGATTATGTGCAAAACATATAGGATTTTAAATTGATCAAATTTTCCAACTAAGTTCAAGCTGCGAATGNGCTATTTTTGAGAACAAACGCATGGTGAAAACAACGTGCCTCTGGTACATTCTTTTCGCCAATGGTTCACCAAGTCCAGGGTAAATTCTTTCTCATTTCTATCCCCAAAAAAAAATTAAGGGGCAGAAATCTCGCTAAGGGGCTGAAATCAACTTGAGGGGCTGAAATTTCGTGCCTTTTGCCGAGGGGCTGAAATAATGCAGGGGNATCTCGCTAAGGGGCTGAAATCAACTTGAGGGGCTGAAATTTCGTGCCTTTTGCCGAGGGGCTGAAATAATGCAGGGGGGGAGGATTCAGGTATATATAATATGGTACATATCTATAAGTATTCATATGTATATAATCAACATTAATCAACAATGATTTTCTTAGATGTGGAGAATCTGGCGTATATGTAGACCATGCTCCTGGGAATTTCTGGATTTTTTGGGGATGTGTGTGAGTGTACTGAACAAAAATATGGACCTTAAACAAATGTGGTTGGAAGATGATACGAATGGTCATTTCTTCGGACCTATTCGTTTCGTGTTTATTTTTTTGGGGAAGCAACCCAGCTCCAAAGAAAAGCTCACCCTATCTCGCGCTCAGTAGCTGATTCAATATGGTTCGGTAACTAATTTGGTTTGAAATGCAATTACTATTGACTATAATTATTTATATGATTATTTACAATATGTGGATTGACCAGAACCATGCTGTTCATGTGGCTGGACAGGAACTTGCAAGGTTGACAGCAGAAGTGAAACAGCAACTGGACATGGTGCTGGTGCTGACCTCGAGCTGAAGGTGGACCCCACTCTGCCCTGCAGCCAGAAGCACAACAAGCGCTACTCACTACTTGGGATGCAACACCTGGCAGCCGAAGAAGGATGATTCCTGTCCATACTGCAGGTGGTGTGGAAGGGGCAGTTCAAGTTCAAGGTGATGGCCTTCAACTCGTAGACACAAGTCCTCTGCAAGGTGGTGGGGTTCAAGTCGAGCCCATGAGACCTCTTCAAAGTTTTCCATGTCCTTTGGGTTGGCGACCTGGTATTCATTTGGAACCCAGCTGTGAACGCGACCTGGTGTTCATTTGGAGAGAGAACCATGTAGTTACAGTAACCATAGGAAACACGTAGTTAACCGTAGGAAACATGAGGACATCAAGCCTGCAAGACTGGAGATTAAACATGACAAAATCACAGGGTAGGATTCAAAACATTGGGGCACGGAACATCAAAGGTGCAGATTTTGAATGATTCAAGCTATACAAGTGATTGCTCGCAGACTTTCCATATCAATTATCCACAAAACTCATTAAGGTTTTGGGCAATCCTTACTTTAATTCAGAGATGGCTATTGGCCATGGTTCAGTCCCAGTAAATACTTCCACCGACTTCCACCTATAGCCCTTTGAGTTTATTCTGTTTCCCTCGTTCGGATGGTTGTTTGTCGGGGCCCCCCAGTTATGTTTGTTGGTTTATATGGCCCCATTCCCCCATAGGTCCAACCTGTAGCCGAGTTAATTAAACTAATTTCGCGAACTGTAGGGCAACACCCTGTGCGACTTGTTGAATCGCATACAACCCTGCCAACATTTCGCCATGGTCAGGTGAAAAGGCGGCCCAGTGGCAAACCTCCTTGCACATGTTTGCGCAGATGTGGCTCGGCGCAGGACAAGCAGCCAGCTGCACGACTAGAGTGTGAGGAGATTCAGTGTACTGACAGATAACCAGTTGGGCCCCCCTACATGCCAAAGTTGGTGTATAACTTGGTTGACTGAGGCTTATGGATGTTTATGGTAAATAACCGTACATACATAGTATTCATGTGGTTTTTTAGACCAACTTTAAACTGAAGGGGGCCCCACCTTGTAGAACATGTCTCTTTACAAAAGTTCTAATTCTAGGACTCGGTGAACAAGCGAAGTCTTGGACTAAGAGCCAACTGGTTATTTACAGTTGCTTCTACCACTGCCATCCATTTTCATCCAGTAATATCTACCCCACGGTCCATTAATATGTAGCAGTACTGATAGCCAGCTGATTTGCCGTTGGAAAATCATCTCGCTTTAACAATTGGTTGGCAAATGGGATTATTACACAATTAAAAATGGGATAACGCAATCAGGGGTCCTTTTAAGCATATTAACCAACTACGAACTGGGATGATCCTCCAAGTTCGCATCAGTGTTCATCCCATATATTTGTGTATAAATCCACTATTTCTCACTAAAAAATCATGATAGACTCACTATATGGCCATGATATACCCATCATCTCCAGCCCTCAACCATCCCAAGGTCCCAGCTGCAGCTTTCTCCGGACGAGATTTGCCTCGGTGCTTTGGTCAGCGCATGTGACAAGGGCGGCGCCTGGCACCTGGCGCTTCACTCGCTGCGCGGTTTTGCACGTTTTCGTGCCTTGGACAATACGGGTAGGTCGTAGGGCTCAGAAGGTAGGTACTTGGAGGACGACCCCACAACTCGTAACTGGTTAGTGTTTGTGGGTTTGTAACATTTTGTAAGCCAGTTATATATATATATATATGGTAGAACCCCACTGAATGAGGATTTACTTACTGGTATTCACCAGTTCTTAAGTGGAGGAACCTCTAAGGTACAGAATATGAATCCTGAAGGATGCTGGAATATGGAAAACGTTGGGGTGTAACCAATCATCAGAGATCATCAGGGTATTTTTCAGTAGCTTAAGATGTAACCGTAATAGCATGTAGCCTTATTATTGCATCCTTACCGTGCTATGTTTGACCGGAGGGTATCCAAATACACACGGTTGGCATCACCATGTCGCGAGGTTTGGGGCATGACATCATCACTTGGAATTCGGCCACTCGGTACGGCAGTGCCTGCCACGGTGTTTTTTTGGGCGTTGGATTCAAAAAATGGTGTACAAAAAGGGTGAAGTCTCCAATTGAAATTGGCAAGTTGGCCATTCAGTTTGAATATGGTCCGGTTGATTTTGGGAGACATTGTTGATGGTTAGCGGCGCCGGAGAGATGTTCCGGATCAGGGGCTAGTGTCCAACAAATGCTGGGTATTCTTGTAGTTTATTTACCCATCATGTTCATTGTTGCAAGACCGTGTTTCAGGGACTTGTATGAAAATGGTTGAAACAAGTTTGGCTGCTGCACCATGGCGCCTGGCTTCTGACCCCACCGGTGTGTGATCTAAAGATCTCAAGGACATGATCCGCAAAATTCAGTATATGACTTTATGACAAATGAGTGTGTCATAATTCCAAAACTACTGGCAGGAACACCCCAGTTGCTTGCAAACCAACATGTAAACTCCTGGAAGTATCCATTCAATGCAAATACCACCTCTTCACATCCATTTCTTTTGGAGAACGTCTCCAACATTGGAAACATGTGTAGGTTGTATCCGCAGTCTTGGGTTTGATTTTCAATGTCAACGCAGGTGAAGGCATCCACCAACAGAGGTCGGCGCGAAAAGCTTAACATTTATGGAATTTATGGTTTAACATTTGTTTGTGAATACCATGTTAAGATAGTGATACTATGTACTACTAAATTATAATACTAACAACAATCATCAGCATCATCAGCATCATCATCATCATCATCATCATCATCGTCATCATCGTCATCATCGTCATCATCGTCATCATCGTCATCATCATCATCATCATCATCATCATCATCATCATCGATTCGTATCCCCATATCACATCATATGCGATAACATGTCACCAACATATCTTACAATCTCTCGATATATCCAGCTCAGATGTTTTTTTTGCCATAAAGTATACCCCTGTATAAGTGGGTCTGTCTGAAAATGTGGTATATCTTCTTCAAAAAAAAACACATTTAATGGGAACATGATGACTACCCACTGGATTTAGAGGTGCCAATTTTTCAGACAAACCCAAGTTTTGGTTTATATCTATTAAATATTGCAGAGTATCCCACACCCCTGAAGATGATGCCAGAGAAGATCCCCATAATATCCGTGCGTTGCGGTTTACATCCCATAACTGGATTGCTTTATAACTTTGTGAAGTCGGGTTTAGGGGGAATATAACCAACCCAGCAATCAAGTGGTGAAACGAAACCAACAAACATCGGGCTCTCACCTTGTTTATACCCCATGGTGGATCCCCGAGTCACCATAGGATTTCAATACTAAAATGGTCGTCCATGACTTGGATGATGTGGGGTACCCCCATGACTTAGGAAACCTCAAAATATTATCTCGGGTAAAAGTAGGCAAATGGAATAGATGGACACATATGGATAGTTGGAAGGATAGTTTGGTTGACTCATTCTACATTAATCAATAAGTGTAGTAATCACCTTGTAAGAGATATCCTCTGGTAAACAAACATAGCTATTGAACACTGCCATAAAAATAGTTGATTCACATTGATTTTGTCTATTAAAAAAATGTGATTTTCCATAGTTTTTTGGATGTTTACCAGAGGATATCCCACCAAATCTCCGAGGCCATCAGCGCCTGCGAGCGCCGCCGCCGCTGGCCCCAGGCCCTGGCCCTGGTCGAGGGCGGGGGCGGCGACGGTGTCACGGCAGCGTGTAGTGCCTGTGGCAAGGGAGGCGCAGCTGGGAAATTTGGCGGAAATGGCAGAAAGTTGCCAGCTTTTGAAGAACGTTAATCACTTCAAATTTATTTTATAAGAACCGGAAGTCAACATGCTTTAAACAAGAAATGGATGTGATCATGTTTGGATTTCGCTGTGAAAAAATATGGAAATTGGAATGGAACAACCAAAATTATCCAAACTTGTTTATCTTCTGCGCTTTAAACCATATCACAAACCTAGAGAGATTCTGTCCGCATTCATCTTCAAATTCCCGTTTCAAAGGGGTCCTGTTCCCCAAATTTACCCCTTCAAGACGACAACCTCAGAGGTTTTTGCCTTGTTGGACCATGTGCCAAAAATCCACAAGGCCATTTCTACTTACTCCGGATGGAAAAGCTGCGAGAACTGGAGATAATTCCTATTTTGTGATGCTGAACCTGTTGACAAACTGGTGACTGGGTTGGTGATTTTTACCTGGGCGCTTCATTCCTCTCATTCCCAGACATGAGCAGATGTCGGGACATGGATAACATGGTGATATCATGGTGATTTCACGGGTGTTCTTTGTTTCCATCCCACCTGGGATGATGATTTCAAAGTGACTTTCTCTGGATGAATCATAATTACTTCATTGTTTTCCGTGACTGGAATGATGCTTAGGATTCGGAGAATCATCCCCAGCAAATGGCCTTATTTTGGTTATTTTCAGTGAATTATGATGAAATTCAGCCAGTCCCATTATGCATCCAACCCTATTAAATCCCATGAAATCCATATTGTTGATTGTTAAACCATGTTAAACCCTCCTTTCCCCATATGATTTCAGCCGTTGAATGCCATGGTTTCTTGCCTGGGTGACCTGCGTTGCGCAGGTCTGTGGGAACGTGCTCTGTCTTTGTCGCAGTCTTTGCCACAGGCCGTGTGCAGCATGGCCGTGTGGGTTGTTGGAATCTATGAAAGAAATGGAGGTTTCCGAACATGGGTGGTTTAATAGGACTTAGTGGTAATTGTTCTAGATGTTTTTTGGGAGGGAATCTTTTTGTTTTGTAGGTAAATCATGGTAAATAATCATGTATATCATCTATACATGGGCCATGTTCCTCCTTTGCTATGTTGAATAACCAGAGGGATCCAGAGGGTATATCTGAAGGTTTCTTAAAATGGTGGATCCCCAAGTCACCATAGCCAAAATAGTCTAATGACTTGGATGATTTTGGGGTAATTACCCTATTTTAGGAAACTTCCACATAGCATTCTCGGGGTAAATGTAGGAGAATGGAATAGATAGGACATATCATTACCTGGAGTTGCTGAAGTTTCGATTTCTTTCTTTTCCAATTGGTTAATCCACAAATTGGAGAACCTATTGGTATTGCTGTTTCTTTCACGAATGATTGCGAAAATCCAAGATCCGTGAAATGAATGGGACGTCGATTTACACTTGGGTATTAGCTGCAAAGGTTAACGCTTGCTGTAAAAGATGTCGTTTTTCCACCAGAGCCCTTTCGGGAACTCCGAAAGTATTGCTGCCGCTTGGTGCCGATGAATTTCGGCCAGAGATGTATTGCAGTGAAAAAAATGTTACTGAAAAAGTTAGTTGAAATCCCAACATTTTGTGGATCATGTTCCAACCTAAGCTGCTAAGATTTTGAATCTGTCCAATGTGTGTCCGAAAAGTGGTGGTGAGCATGTTCAACTTTAACCAAAAGCTCCTAAAACTTAGCCAAACGAAGTGTTGGTTGATTGAGTAGTGTTGTTGGGTATATCATGATGTCCTCCGTTGTCTAGTAATTCATGTCATTCGTACACAAGCGGGTTTTTGTGGAAATAGTGTACCCCGGATTGTTTTTCTGGTTGATTATCAGTTTCCCCATAAAAGTAACCTCTCCGAGTACTACGCCCCATTTTCAAACAGATTCAGAATGGTCCCCATATTGTTGGTAATATACCCAAAATATACCCATCATATTAATATCCCAATAATTTCATTTGTTCTATCTCCAATATACCGAACGTAAAATATTTTTTCGCCCAGAATTATCATCATTACTTGATGTGCTTGTTGTTTTAAATCAATGAATATACTTTATCATATCTTATCCGAATAAATATTCTACAATATCTCAAGTATTGTTGGTTATCTACAGTCATGGCCTCAACAGTTTGTAACTCGTTTATAACCTCATTTCAGTGATATATTACCAACTAATTGCAGGAATTATCTCCCATTTACCATCCGGTAATCAAACGTGGCTATAAATGTTGGATTTTCCATTGCTATGTTTGATTACCAGAGGGTATAACTGGTGAGGGCTATAACTGTACGATACTAGTGATATATTACCATATTACCAACTAATTGCAGGAATTATCCCATTTATAACTGGTGAGGGCGCCCTAACTGTACGTATACCCTCTGGTTATAGCCATGGTATAGATGGCTCATGTTTCACGATTTTCCCAGCTAGAAACCTCCATTTTTGATGGGGATTTTCCATGGCTATGTTAGTCATATCCAGATTCACTGGATTGGTTTAAGGGGAACATTTACAGGACACCTCTATATTTTTGATGGGAAAATCCCATGGGTTTCCGGTTAAGATTTTCCCATTACACTCTGGTAAACTAACATAACTATGGATAATCACCATTTTTAATGGGAAAATCCACTATAAATGGCAATTTTCACTAGCTATGTTAGTTTACCAGAGGGACCAATCCAATGACAGATGAGATGTTTAGTTCCCACCCAGAAGTCGCCCACCAGGCGGACACGGTGCTCCACAACACCTTGGTCTTCGCCTGCGTCCGCGGAACGGCAGTGGCCCAAGCAGTGCGGCTCGCCGGGGCTTCGGATGCCGTGGAAGCTTCGAGTCACGGAATGGCGGTTCGCTGTTCGCAGTGGGGATAAGACTGCAATGTGGTGTTTGCCAGCTACTGTTGGTTGGTTGATAAGTTGATAAACCCTATGAACTCAATATATATAATTATATATATATACATATATATATATATTATATATATATATCTATATCTTCATATATCTTCTCTAAACCCAATCGTTCGCCTAGAAGTAAACCAACTGAACGAACTTGGGTGTTGCCATAAGTTCATGGTTGATGAATATCGTACTGCTAAATGCCAGTAGATATACCACCAGTTTTCATAGGTATGGTATAAGCCATAGCTATATGGAGGTTTCCTAAAATAGGGGTACCCCCAAATCATCCATTTTAATAGGATTTTCCATTATAAACCATCCATTTTTGGGTACCCCCATTTATGAAAACCCCTATATCACCAGTTGAAGCATCCATAGCTATCCCAATGGGTGGCGAGACGAAGCGCCTAAGGACTTGCTGCTGGCGATGTACGAGACCCTTGAGGTGTGTCAAAGCCCTATGAAAACCTGGGGTGGTGCCTCAGTTCGTTTGTTAAGGTTTAGAATTAGGCTATAACCAGGATTTTAGGGGGATACATCGTGATACATCTGTCAAAATCTATATAAACTTCTATAATGATGTTTACACATTTATAAACCCACTTATAACCGTGGGCGGCCCCATTGTAGATAATTTCCCGGTTTTGTCATTTCTGGATGTTCCCTAGAATGGCTCGCAAACTGGTTCACATTGCGAAATTTGGGGCTTATAATGGTGTATTATTTCTGGACAAGCGCGTATCAAACTTAGTATTGGCATAGAAAGGAGAGCAGATATTGGTTATTATTGGTTGGTCATGGGTCTCATCCCATGCTTGTTGTTCTTAGCACAGAAGATTGAAATGAACATCAAAACAAATGGCAGAATTAAAAACATCAGCCGTTCTTGGAATTAAATACCGGAGTATTTATTGGTGTCTTTTGGATCACCATCAGGGCTAACCATCATTTAAATATGTCTATTTAGATAGCAGTTCGCATCTCATGCTGATGTTTTGATATCCATTTTGTTGGATCAGCAAGTCAAACCTTGGATCTTTACAATCCTATTTGTGCATCCACGTTCGGAACGAATCGGATGTGAACAAAAAGCAATGACCACATTGGCTTACTGTATGTTTGCTTAAAAAAAGAAACCTTGATATCAACATGGCTCAGAAGTTGTATCTTCAATTCGATATCAACAGTTTGTTTTGTTTTTTTTAATCAACGATTCAAACTTCATGGGGGGAAGACTAGATCGTAAGATGTCGTAGGACTTGGTGGATAGAGCCGTGAGTTTCGTTTTGGTGCACTTCAACATTTGACAATGTTACTTGGGATCAGTCTGGAGGATCCATGGGCTGCCTGGAATCGACGCCTGGAGGATCCATGGGCTGCCTGGAATCGACGCCTGGAGGATCCATGGGCTGCCTGGAATCGACGCCACCGCCAGCGGGACAACTGGAGACGCCCAAACAATCTGTGGTTTTGAAGAATATCGGCACAGTTCTGGAATTGTGACACTTTGGGCCGAGCATCTTCCCGTATCTGTGGCACTGCAAGACAGGGCAATGGTTGAAGCAGGCAGCGGTTATTGGATCAGCTTAGTCTTTGGGAGAATATCGTGCAAATAGCCTCCGTTTCTAAAAGACCGGGCTAGACTTCGGGACAGCAGCATTGGACATGCCAAGGGCCCATGTGGTGCAATATGCAATCCCATTAAATCCCATTAAATCCCATTAAATTCAATTAACTCACCATTAAAATCTCAATTAAATCCCATTAAATCCCATGAAGTCCCAATTAAATCACCATTAAATCACCATGAAATCCCATCCAATGAAATCCCACCATTCTTGATGTCATCCCCGAAGAACTTTCCCGTCCGAGCTCCTCCAGGACACCGCATCCTGCCTTCATCTCCTTCAAGGGCTGCGCCGAGCGGCGGCGGAAAGCCTGAAAACATCTGCTGGGACGTCCGCGAGAATGGGGATTGTTCGGGGAAATGATAGTAGGATCCATCTATTTGGATGTGATATAACTGATATAACATGATATAACCAACAAATATTCAATGTTTCAATGTTTAAGCCTGAACACATTGGGTACAATACCAACTGCAATTGGGATATCATTGGGCTGCGGTCTACGAAAAAAAAACACCCAACGGACGGCCCTTTGAATGGAGAGATACTAACCAGCCCAAAACATGCCAAAACCATCCATCTAGGTAAATTATAACGACCTCACTGTGACCTCACTGGAATATATGGTTTGTATAGGGAATCATCCCCAAATGGCCTTAATTCAAATAGTCATCACGGCCCAAGCCCCCACACGGTATGACTGGTAGGACGTTCCTGCTGATTGGGCCATGGCATTTGTGAATTGCCCCATCAAGCTTCTGGATCTCATTCGAACCTATGAAATTTCGAAGCCACCTTGGGAACCCAATCAGACTGTCAACTTCCTCATGAATGTCACTCATTTTGAAGACGACAGTGCAGTCAAGATACATGGATTGATGAAATCTCCGGAGTTGAAAGATGTTCGCTACATGACATGGCACACTGAGAAGACCCCGATTTATTGTTCATCAGACCCCGTGACCATCCTGACAGATGAGAGATACAGATCGTTTGCAGACTTGACAGAAGTTTTTTGCCATCAGGGAAGGGTAGACAGCACCGATCCATACACCATCACACTGACCTCAGATACGCTGCTCATCCCTTGGTGCTCCAAACGTTTTGACATGCATGCAACCACATGGGCAATTGAACAATATAGCGGAGGATATGGTGGCTGGAAATTTGCCTACAACTTTTTGATGAAGAACTTTCCGATTCACTGTAAGACCATTGGAATTGAAGCTTTCCTGCCATTTGCCACGCAGTACTCTCTCAATCACAGTTGTAACTTGATTGGAGATGCAGAATCCATGCCGTTTGGTTTTTTGGCAAAACTGAACCAGAGCTCGGTCTTGGTCACCCAGATTCAGAACCTAGACTGGCAAAAGCAATTGCAAATCTTGCCGACCAGTCTGTGGACCATCTCATCACCATGCCAGAGTTGGTCCACGGCATCATCGCAAGAAGGCTTTGGGTCCCCTAATGGTTTAGTTTTAGGACACTCCATAGGACAACTAAGGATCTTTAAGCCACCAATTGTTGCATTGGAACAGGTCGCAGGTTTTGAATCCCATCCGCAGCATGCGTTGGCCACCCGTCTCATGACATGGGCTGGATACCTGTTGGTCTTTAAGTCTGTCTATGATTTGTCACATGTCACGCCCTGCCGCAGAGCCCGTTGGCTGGCAGTGTACATTCACCATGAGTTTTTGCCACGACTTCAAGAAAGACAGATGATCGAATTTCCATGGCCTTACATCCACTGCACGACACGAAGTTTTGATGCGATTCTTCAGATGACAAATCAAGATTGCACCCAGTTTGAGCCTTCCGTCCAAGATGCATCAAGATACTTCCAATCAGATTTCATGCCAGGACAGTTGAAGCAGTGGACTAAGAAGCAGATCTTAGACTACAGGATCCCATCACTGGATGGCAAGCAGCCGACGTTCATGGCCAAATATGGTCATCAACATGAACTTCGACCATATCAACTGAACTCCAAAGGGCTGTTTGGCCATTTTTTGAGACAGGGAATAGCTTTCCGTTTTTGGTCACCGATTGAAATTGCCTTGCTCCATGGACAATCCGAACCAATCCTGCTGCTGAAGCCCCCAAAGCTGAGTTGGGAAGCACTAGGGAATTGTATTGCCATTCCACATGCCACATTTATCCTGGGACATGCCATGAACCTCCTGTTTGACTTGAAGTGTGATCCTTCTGATTTGGTGCGCAACCTCATTGGCGAAAGATTGACCATTTCCAACACGATCACTCATCAAGATTTTTTTGCATGGTACATTGGTTCCAAGTCAATGTTACCTCGTATTGTCCAGCGCCTTCATTTCTTCATGAACAAATTAGGATGGACACATGATGCAGATCACAATGTTTGGCCACCAGGTGCGTTCTTTTCGCCAGAAGAAGGAATTCTCCCGATGCAAGTGGTAGTGGAAGAAATTGATCAGGTCTCCCCAACTGACCTTCCCCAAGCTGATCCAAATCCAACCTCCACAAGAATAGGTCCCCAAACCTCATCTAAGGGGACCTATCGAACTACCACCCTGACTGCACTGAAGGCAGGAACTCAGGAGGGTGGCCATGAAGCTGAAGTGATGCCCTGTCACACCGAGACAGTATCCGAAACCACTCAGTTTCCAGCTCAGACCAATGCAAGTTCAGAGGGAACAGCCCCGGAAGATCCGAAGATCGCCATCCATCCGCTTGTACAGCCAGCGCTTGAGACTGTGCAATCTGAGCCTGCCCAGCATGAAGATGACATTCCGAAACAACATTCACAACATGCAGACACATCAAGGCATACACACACTGATTGCATTCCAACCACAATTCCTGATTCGGATGAAGAACATGGACCAATCTGGACACCACAACATGCATCTCATGTCGATGCATTGCATGACACTCATGATGTCACCACAGATGCCGGATCCCCACGCATTCTCGAAGTCAAGGAATCAAAAGAAGAGACATTCACCATTGCAACCACTGTGACTCCATTTTTGGTACCAGGTGAATACGGCACATTGAGAGTTCATGCTGATGTCCATCTCATCACACTTTTACAAGTCTGGAATCAAGAACTCTTTCCCAACTTTCACGTTAGCCCAGAGCAGATGCACATGACACTGTCAGAACTCCAGATGCCTCAAGAACTTGTGCTATTGCCACATCATGCAACACCCAACCATCCCCTTGACATTATGCAAACCACACCTTTGGGACGCACACCAGTCTTCCATCGCACCAGCACAGACCTCACACTGTACGAGATTGACACAGGTTCCAATTGGAAGACCATCAAGCAGAAGCTGCCAGCCCTGCGAACTGCCAAGTCGGAAATCTTTGGGGATCTTCAGGACCATGCCATTTTCAAGACCACCACTGAATTCCAAGACCACCACAGCGTGCCACCACATGTACAGATGACCATTGAACTATTCCAACAGCTTGAACAGGTCCGATTTGAAACAGTCGTGCCCCCCAACACAGATATTCTTGTCCTCCACTGCCAAGGATCACAACAGGCCCGTCATGCCTTCATGACTTTTTGGTTGACCTCCGACCATGCAGAATGGTATGCATCCGTAGGTAGACAATGCTGCTACCAATCCATTGATGACACAACATGGCGAATCCTTTTCCGACCGCAATTGCCGCAGACTGCCATGCCAGTGCCACTGTTCCGAGAAGCCCTGCAGTTTCGTTTGTGGCAAACGGCCTTCCTCAGCATGAGTTCGATCCGAGGACATGAAGTGTTGGTCAAACACTACAACAAGACCATTTGCAGAACCAATTTTGACCCACAACTTCCAGTTGAAGTCTTCCTGAAAGCGCTTTTTCATGTTCAGCAACTGTTTCCCCTGAGAGGCCAACCCAGTTTACTGTCCATGTCCAAGCGATGTACAGAGCCGGCAACGATGCAGGACTTGTTTGCTCGACTCAAAAATCCAGGAGTCATTGTCATCCATGTGGCACACCCCATGACCGGAGGAGGGGGACCCATTAAGAATCCAACATCCAAGCAAGATGTGCACCGGATGATACAAGCTGGCATAGCCAAAAAGTTCCTGACATATGGCCTTGATTTACCAGTTGTGACCACCTACACAGCAAAACTCATGGACTATGCTGGTAATCAGAGACTTCAACATCTCCTGCAGGCTGAGGGACAGGAGGCTGATCACAGCTTCGCACAGCTTTGTGCCGCAGCCCAGATTGAACTTCCGCCATTGGGACCAACATTGCATCTTACGGAGGGCAAATTCAAGAGGATCAAGACAGCCAAACAGAACAAAGCCAACCGAACCATTGACATCAACCACTACCAACTCGAACCAGGTTTTTTCGTGAACTCTGATGGCACTGAGAGCACAATCCTGCAGTCATTTTCATGGCATTCGTCAGGAGTAGCTTTGGTCACTCCGCAGTTTGCCTCCGACCTGTTTGCCACCATTACCGACACGACAACCGATGAATTGGCCATTTATGTAGTGGGTAATATCCATGTGCCTGATAACTTTCCGGTCCATACTATCAATGCCCCAGCGACTGATGCTGAGCAACGCCGAGTGCTGCTGAACGGCAAATTGATTCAACTTGGCCAGAAACATATCAGCCCGCTTGACCAGCCTGAAGCCAAAATCACCACCAATAGCGTGCAGGTCACAGCCGTCACCTTGTGGAAAAGCGATTTTGATGAACAAATGTGGACACGACTCCAAGCAGCACCAGTCCGAACAACCCGAGACTTGTTGGCATTGGATGGATTCCATGACCTTCTGGGTAAACCATGGGGACGAGCCTACCGAGCAAAAGGTGTGCCAGTCGAAGCCAATCAAGCAGATTCCATTCAGTTTCATGCAGAATTCCCCAAAACACCAAGATATCACGCCCTGCTGAAACGAAGCGGCTTTAACCGTGTGTATCTGACACCCAAAACTGATGAGGGTCAGCCAGACCCTAGCTGGCGAGTGATATGGCTCCAGCATCCGGCTTCAGTCATTGAAAGCAAAAGTGCTACCTTGTCAGGTACCGCTGGCCTTGTTCGAGGCATGAAGGGCACCAAGGGTTTAGGCCTTAGAGTTGAAGCTGGCAACTACACTCTTGCCTGGACCAAGCTCCGACCAGACCACGAACAGCCTGATGAGCGACAACTTCCGCTGTCATATAAGCTTCAGCCTTTGCCCACAGGGACAGACAAGCATGTTTTGCAGGAATGGTCCAAGCAGCAGCAGTGGCCCATTAGACCCCTTAAGCCAGTTGGGGCAAAACAGTGGTTAGTTGCAGCAGCTGGTCCACCCCCGAAGATGCTTTTGTTCAATACACAGCCGCTCCTTGTCCAAGAAGTCACCAACAAGCAGCCGAGTGCCACAGCAGCCATAGCAGCTGGTCCTAGACCAAAAGCATCCGCCAAGCCAACTCGTGGTGACCAGGCCGCGATTTTCAAAACTGGTGATCCGTTCATGGACCCTTGGACCAAACCCACAACAGCCGGCCCAGACAAAGGACCACCATCAGGAGCCCCAGCAGCCTCCACCAGAGCCGTTGAAGGCCCAGTTGCCGACAAGTTCCAACAGCAGGACGTCAGGATACAAGCCATTGAAGCAGCAGTTGGACAACTCCAGACAGCACAGCAACAGTTGTCATCCAATACAGAGACACAACTCAC
Source organism: Symbiodinium sp. clade C Y103 (assembly GCA_003297045.1). Taxonomy (NCBI): domain Eukaryota; class Dinophyceae; order Suessiales; family Symbiodiniaceae; genus Cladocopium; species Cladocopium sp. clade C. The sequence goes on from BGPT01000063.1 coordinate 348,302, forward strand.
ACAACTCGGTTTGACACTCACACAACATGTCCAAAGCACCACGCAGCATTTTGAACAACTCTATGGGGAACAGAAAAGTATGACACAGAGCATAGCCTCCGCTCTGCAGAAGCAAGATGATCGAATGGCCCACAGAATTGATGAGCTGAAACAACTTTTCATGCAATCCAGGGGCACCAAAAGAACTTCCCATCCGCCAGCAGAAGATGACATGTCCTCTCAGGAGTGACAAGCACATAGCCGTGAACCAGCCATTTTGGCCAGTTTTGCCATGCACCATGCTATAATTCAGGTAGCACAATCCGTTCATGTATTTAGCGATAGCCTAGGAATGCACTGCAGTGCCATTTTGGACCACATTGCCTTGCTTAGATGCCTGGGTTCTCAGGGAATAAATCATGACATCTTGGTGCCACCCATGAACCAGCGAAGCCTGGACACATCAGTCCACCATCAGCAGTGGCAAACTCCTATGAATGGTTGCCGCATAGGTGAAGCGAGCCATCCAGGGCCACAAGCATGTTCGCCGTCTATGCGTCAACTGATCACCTGTGTGGTGACTAATCCTACGTCAGTTAATGGGAAACTGGACACCCTGCATGAGCTTAGACCTAGTATCCTTTCGCTTTCAGAAACAAGTGCCACCAGCACCATGCAAGCCAAAGAGGGTCGAGCCTTTCGCCAAAAGGGATACTCCACGGTTTGGGGGCTTCCCACGCCCCCACAGATGAGAGAGGGACCTTCAGACTCTTTGCGAGGAGCCGCCCTGGGGGTCTCTCTGCATTCGATATATCCGTGTAGACCATCCCATAACTTGGATAATTCAGAATGGTATAATGCCAGCAGATTTTTGCATTCTTTTGTACAGCTGCCTCGACTTGAAATTCAAGTCTGCACACTCTATGGTTTTCCCGCAACAAATGTAGCCGCCAGGTATAAAACCAACCAACTCTTGGAGCATGCCATCTTTCGGGTGAGGCACAGCACACATCCGGCCATCATTTGTGGTGACCTCAACCATCACCCAACACAGCTTGAAGCCTACCAGATTTTGCACAACTTGGGCTATCAATCAGCGGAGGACCTTCACATGCAAATCACAGGTAAGCAATTAGATCCGACATTTGGCACTTCCACCAGAAACGATGTTTGCCTCTTATCACCACAATTGGTTGGTTTGGTCAAAAGGGTTTGGGTTGATGACTCTAAGCGACTTGCAGGTCATAATCCCCTATGCTGCCAACTTGAAATTGATTGCCAACAGCTGTATCGCCCAATGTGGAACATGCCCACATCATGGCTCCAATTATCCCCAGATGCTCAGATTGTAGCCAAAAAATATCAACCAATGTTCACAGCCGAATGGGACCTTATCCATTGCGATAGTTCAATCCATCCACTACAACAATGGGCGGTGAGGATAGAGCAAGCCACTCATGAGGCACTGCGGCACTCTCATGCACTTGATCCAGACAAATATCCCATTAAGGGGCTACCTAAGAAATATAGAGGCCGTTGCCAACCACGTAAACTTGTTCATCATCCTATGCCCCAATCCACCAAGAAGCCATGGACAGGCCAGTATGATCCTCAGGTAGATCAACCCACCATGCAACTTAAGCATTGGACTCGTCAGATAAGACGCATCCAGTCCCTGAAGCAGCGCATCCGCAAACATGCCAAAGCCCGGTGCTCACCTGATGTATTGCCACAACTTGCACAAGAATGGGCCAAAATCCTGAAGGCTGCGGGTTTTCATTGTTCATTTGAACATTGGTTGTCCCAGACACCTGAATTACGAGATATCCCCACGGGACTACCAACAGAAGATTACTTGTATGCCATTGAACAAATGCTCCGCTACCAAACAGATCAACTATGCAGCCAAATTCGACAGCGCTCCCACCAGCATGCAGTTTATCTGCGGGAGCAGGATGCCAAAAGATTCGGCAAGAAACTAGCCTTTCGACAGCTGAGCATCAGTGCCGGAAGAAGTCAGCGCCGAGCTGACGCGCCATTGGTCGCAGTACTGGCTACGTGATACAGCTGACCAACATGTTGACCTTGCCAGCTGGACGCAATTCCAAGCACTTCTGCAGCAATTGCCAGCTCAACCACAAATAGAAATTGACATGACCAGCCTTCATGATTGGAAAGTAGCCCTCCATATGATCCCCTCTAACACAGCCAGAGGAGTCTGTGGATGGTCGGCAGACGAACTCAAAGCACTCCCGGATGCTTGCCTTCTTGACCTTATTTACCTCATCCACCATCAAGGTAGTGTAGGCTTCCCCACATGGCTCATGCAGGCCAGAGTGCTTCCAATCGCCAAAAAGGCCAATTCAAGTGACCCCAAAGACACCCGTCCCATAACGATATTGGCCTTGATATACAGGTTGTGGTCTAAGGTTTTGACCAAAAAACTCTTGACCTCTTGGGCAAGCAAACTTCCCCCAGCAATCACAGGATTCGTGCCTCAGCGTTCAGCAGAAAACTTTCTTTATGAGCTGCAATTCCAACTTGAATCCACAACTTTGAAGCAGTCCCCTCTCCATTGGGGAGGGCTCACATTGGACTTAGTAAAGTGCTTTAACACATTGCCCCAGAGTCCGATTTATGCCCTGTTGACGGCCATGGGAGTCCCAGAAGCCTTGACACTTTGCTGGCAGCACTCGCTCTCCAAGGTCGTCCGCCACTGGGACCTACATATGCAGCTATTCGCAACACCGGTTGCGACAACAGGTTTTCCTGAAGGAGATAGTTTAAGTGTAGCAGCAATGGTCGCAGTTAATCAGTTCTGGTGCCATTTTCTCCTTCAAATTGTGGATAAGTGCCATGCATTCGCAGACAACTGGGCGTATGCCACCACTAGTGCAGAACATCATCGACCGGCCCTTGCCGCGCTGAACCGCATTACGCAATCCATGTCCTTGCGAATTGATTGGGAAAAAACATGGGGTTGGGCCACCAACTCCGGCCATAAGGAGGCACTACAACATGCGAAGCTTGACATCCTTCAAGATGAAACCCCACTGCAGATAGTTAATCATGCTAGGGAATTGGGTTACATTCTCCATTACCGCCAGGTGCCCTTCAGAGGTACCCAAAAAGAACGCCACCAACAAGCCCTCAAGCGTCTCAAGAAATTGCAATATTTGGAGTATCCCATAGCAGATAAGTCCCACATGGTTCTGTCCTCAGGCCTGGCGAAAGCCCTCTGTGGAGTCCATATGTACTTGTGCGGCGAAAAGTACTTTCGAGAGTTGCGGACCGCCATAGCCCGAGCTTTGGTGGGTGACCACCACAATGTCCAGCCACACATAGCATGTTCTTGCCTCTCCAAGAAAATTTGTGACCCTGAGTTTGTAACAATTGTACAGGCAGTTAAGGCGGCCAGAGCCTTCCTCCTGACAGCAGAGGCGGAGACAAGGAGGATGTTCTTCAGCCTTGCCGCCGTGTCCAATTTGCATGCCTCTCAAATTGTAGGACCAGCCAAAGCACTGCATGCCTATTTAGGTAAATTAGGTTGGACCATCACCAGAGATGGCATTTTGCATACAGATGGACTTCACCAACTTCATGTTCTCCATTCCAACTGGGAAGATGTTCACGCCGCTATGGAATCATCATGGATGACACATGTTGCTCTCATGGTCTCCAATAGGAAGGGCCTAACATGTTTGCCCACGCCTAATCGCATGCGCACCTACAAAGCTCTGAATAAAATGCCCACATGTATGCAGCCGGTAATTGCCCTGGAAATGACAGCGGGCTACATGTTGAACACCCAAAAGCAGAAGTTTGCTGAACAACAGAGCGAAACCTGTGACTTTTGTGGCCAAGATGATTCTCGGGAACACAGACTCCTGCACTGTCCAGCCACACAAGCAGCTCGAGAACCGCACCATGAAGCCATCCAATTTTTGCAACAATATGATGAGGTACACATGCACTTACCACTGGCGTATCTTGATCCCGAAATTGACTTTTATCGGCTCGTCCTGATAAACACACCCTGGCCTGATGTTTTTCAACCTCCAACCACGCCGAAATGGTTTTTGACAGATGGTTCTTGTTCACTCCCCACACATGCAGAAACCAGATGGGCGTCTTTTGCCGTAGTTTACCCACATGTTGCCTTGGAAAGCTTGTCGCATGCCCAACTTCAGGATTTACCCTGGTTGCTGGATAATGCTTTTTCAGTGGCGACAGCCTCTCATGTGAGAGGACCGCAAACCATGCCTCGCGCAGAATTGTCAGCTGCGGTACTTGCTCAGGAATTGGGATGCGAAGTGCCAATTGTTTCCGATTCCCAGTACGCAATCGACTGTCATGAACTGATAATGAACACACCAGATGCCATCTCTCTGCATAAACACACCAACTATGACCTTTTGGCTCGTTTACATGCAGTTTTTTGGGACAGGGGTTGTCAAATACCAACTCTGAAAGTGAAAGCGCACCAACTGTTGGACCCTTCTCATCCAGACTTCTACATGCGTATAGGAAATGCAGTTGCAGACCTCGCAGCGAAGCGGACACAGGACGAACTCATGACATCCATCACACAACCACTGCGAAGGTTGACTTCAGAACTTGTTTACATGACTCTGATGTTGGATAAGCAGTTGCAGCTACGTTCAGACCTTGCGCAATTTAGACAACGGTTACAACAGGATGAAGTGCAGTACTTTACATACGAGGAGAAGCAACAACACCTTTTGGACTGGGAGCTCTCAGACTATATACAATATCCAATACCAGAGGATATCTACTATATAGTACATGCCAGTCGGTGGGGAACACCGCACACAGCCAATCTGCTTGATTGGTTGCAAACTCTGAAGTGGCCAAGAGAGCAGGATCCAAACACGCCCCCAATGGGCATCTCATGGGTGGAGTTAGCACTGAACTTCATGGTGGTTACCAGGAGATCTATCCCCGTAAATGTAGGTACTCAGGGCACCGTGGAATACAAATGCTCAGATGAGGACGCCACATTTGACGCAGGTGCCTTTGATTTCACATCACTGGTTAACTCCTTCAGAGGTAGCATTGAACATGCGCAGTATTTGACACAACTGACTTTGCTGCCAACCTTGTCAGCGTGCAAAACCAAATCCATACACATCCTTGGCGCAGGCTACAGCAAGATGGGAATTCCATACAGACCGCAGATGCTTTTGCAAGTTGAGACACTCGAAACTTTGATGACATACCTCCAAACAGAGCAGCAAGCAGGACGTCCCCTTTTTCGGAATCACCCGAAAGTAGCACAGTTGGAACCTCTTGTGCGCAGCTCCATTCAAACGCCTGAGATGAATAGCATCAAAAGGCGACAAAGTCTCTATCATCAGAGGCGCCTGGAGATCAAGAGAAGCAGACAATGAACTTTTTTCTTTTTAGCATTCAATTTTGCTCCATCCAGAGGATTTGTTCTGTTGAGCTGTTGCTGCGTCGGCTTCTCGAGATCCGAGGTGCGCCAGACTGGACCGGTCGGCGCTTGCATTGCTGGGTGTCGGCCGGGGAAAGGGAAGATTGTGGGCCTTAATTCAAATTAGTGAATTATTATAATTTACACAGATCCATGTGAATTGGGTATCTAAGATTGGCCATGGGAATATGTGGGAATATATGTGGAAAGATGTGGAAAGATGTGGATATCTACAGTTGAACAAGTCGTACACTGAAACCTGGAAATATGAATTGACGGTAAACACAGAACCTGTTTCTTCTGGCAGCATTTTGACGGTGTGTTTTGAGTCAAGGAATATGGGAAGATATTTGAGCGGTATGTTTACCTGTATTAGGAGGTTTCCTAAAATGGAGCTACCCCCAGACCATCCATTTAACAGGAGTTTCTATTAATGTAGGTAAAACAATAATAAACCATCCCCCAAATCACCATAAATAGGTGGTATAAACCATTCCCAATCGGGTGGTTTATTGTTGTTTTACCCACATTATAACCATCAATTTTTGGGGACCTCCAGTTTAGGAAAACCCTGTATAGTCATCAAAAGGGTAAGGTCCTGAGTCCTGAGGAAATCATGTCCGATCACACGGGTTGTTCATGGGGCGTTGCAAACACCAAACTGGTTTTCCAAAGGTTTCCTTTGGCCAAGAAGCATCAAACCATATGAGCTGTGGTCAAGAGTTTGATTATATACCCATATTGGGTGATTGTTATACCTCAATTCGTAGGGGTTGTTTACCCATTTGAAGGAATCCTGAATGATGGTGGGATAACCGTATTCCATGAATCATGATTATGCCAAGTTTGTGATATCCTATATGACTCCATGATACCATAATTATGTAGCCCGGTATTGTTGGTAAAATTCCAGTCTTCCAGTTTCATGGATGACTGTGGCGCACATCCAGCAAATGGGAACTTTGTGGATGACCCTCTTCAATCTCTTGGCCCAAGCGGCAGGGGACAAAAGAAGCATCAAACATCCAAATTTATGGTGGGAAAATATGAGATCATCATCTACACACAGGTTAAATTCGTTCTAAAGGTTAGTAAGCTTCTGACATTCCAACTGAGTTGTGTGGTCTAAGAGTTGTCATTTTGGATCATTTGGAACGAAGTTTCTCCGAACAAAGCTTTGAAGGTATCACCAATCGAGGTGGGAGATGAACTAAGTCAAACAAACAAGTGTAGAAGTTAGTCATGGCACCCTACAATGATGAAACAATCACAACTTGACTGTCGCAGCTTGCCGCTTTGCTACCGGTGCCTTTTCTTCGCACCTTGCTGAAGCGTGCTGACGTCATCCCTTTGAGACGATGTGGCTAGTGCGATTGTTGCTGGCTTCTCGGTTGTACGAAGCTGGAATCCATTCAAAGACTTTTGGGTTTTCGCGCGTTTATTGGTATATGAGTTTTGCTATGTTTCGATACTAAAATGGGTCCAAATTTGGATGTTAAATGGGTACCACCATTTTGGGACCAATATTGAATCATCAATTATCATTCATAGGTATCTTGATTGATAGAAGTTATCCAAGATACCCATATATATATATTAATATAGACCAAGGAAGTCGACTGGGGTATCGTGGAGTGAAGCACCAAGCTGTCGGGAAGTGCTTCCAGTACAGATCATGGATGGTAACTGAAAATAGGGTACGTACTTGTACCTCATTTGGTATCTTATCGTCGTTCTTATTCGATAATTGGCTTGGCCTATTGTTGGTTTATATATTCCATAAATTGATATACATATATATATATATACATACACATATCATATCATTGATATCCCTATTCTATTCCATGAATATCCCAAGAATGGTTTATTTTACACTCAATGTTCTGGCCTTGGTGGTCTACCTTTCTGGGCAAAGCCACGACAGCTTTGTCCAACTGCTTAGGCGTTGCTGCCTGTTGCAGCGCTGTCCAGTTGCTGTTCGAACTGTGCCTTGGCAACCGGAACCGTTGTGGGATGTAAACATCAAGAATCAACAAAACAAGCGGGAATGTAAACTGCAAAACATATGGATGTTAACCATATGGTCAGCGCTTTCAAGAAATTATCTCCAACATTATTCAACCATATTTGGGATGATTGATGATCCCCAATTTTTTTGGGGGGGTGTAAGCCACCAACACAAAAGGAGGGGGGTTCATACCCGACCACTGATCAATTCATGGCCCAAGTAAAAGGACCCATTTGAGTCAAACCAATGGATAATGATGAGGGTTGAGTCCTATACATCATTGTCACTCGCATTCTATCCCATGTGTTGCGAGTTTTGTACAATTTGTTTTCTCATTGACATTGAGTGATTTATACTATAAGTCTATGCAAACCATCACAGTTCACCATCTGGGAGCCCTCATGTCTGGACTTTCTGGCTCGGATACTAAGATCTCACCAGAAAGGTTGGCTCATGTAAGATCCTCTGAAAAGAATATCGTCAGTGTTTTTGTTCATGTTTTTGGGAACTATCTTCTGATTGTTGTTTGGGTGCGGCGGCTATTTCAGGCATTCCCTGAGAACAAGAATCATTCCGCTTCGAGGACACATTGTATTTTTCTTGTTTGCTAAGAAGAGAACAGAATGACCTGATGAATTTGAGGCGCGAATCCACAATATACCACATTAGAGAAAAAAAGGAAAAGTGTAGTTGGAAACATCTTCTATCGATTGAAAAATAAAACATGTAAGAATCCGCCATGTTCACAGTCGCTCAAAATGATGCTGATTGACTGGGTTGTCACACCGCATGGTTTCCTATGATCATCTATCCCAGTAACCAACAGGGCTCATTTTCCATCGTCCCAGTGGTATATCGAAGGATACACCAATAACAAGCCATGGTTATAATCCCTAATGTACTATAGGGAATGTTTATTGGTACCTTTACCTCATGTTTTTCAGAAAGCCCGAGTAGAACATGGCACTGCAATGGCTTGCGACCAGGCGAACAATGCAGCAGGTGGGTCAGGGAGCTTTTTGCAACGATTGAAAGACATGGATTTGTCCAGAAATGCGGTGTATGAAACCAACAATTTCATTGGGATAAAATTGAATACAACGGAATGTCTAAGCAACAATATTGGATTGTGGTTTGTTTGAACATGTGGTAGACCCCCCAAACAGCGTTGTCCATGGGAAACAATGATGATAAACCATCAAATTTTTGGGGACCCTATTCAACGAAAACCCTTTCATAAACCAGAAATCACCATTTCTGAGAATGGTATGATTGTGCTATGACAAACAGTTTCTTGTGTATCTTTGGAAGTACAACATGTTGGAAGGGCACATGATCAACCACTATGTTTGATTTTTAACTTTAGCGATTATACTGTAAACTAAGCCCCACACATATATAGAACCGCGATTTATCAGCACTTTTTTAAGGAGTTGGCTTCTCCATCTTTTTGCAGTTATAATCTAATTGTTGGTGGGTTCAAACAGTTGTTGTTTTCATCCCTTTTCGGGATCATCACGATGATGATGTCGATCCTAAGTGACTTTGGTTGACAATTTGAGGGGCTTGAACCACTCATTCCTGTAGTAGTTTTGCAGGTATCTTCACAAACATGTTTCCCGGGCATTTGAGGAAAAAAAACATTTTGTTTGCATGTGGATGTATGACCTGTTGTACCTTATATCTTATTGTGTAGCCAGTCCCCAGCAGCAGTTATAGATGACTATGGATGAGTGCAGTGATGTAAGCAAACAAAATGAGGATTAATTTGGATTCACAATTTATTTTTTGGGGCAAAATCATCAACATCCATATCTAATATTCTAACAAAATTTTATGTCGGGTGCCAAATTCATCCAAAGTTCTCATCCAACCCTTGCATCCAAGCACACTCTTTCATGGAACTGAGATCCACATGAATTTTTCTCATCAATTGGAAATGAGTTGGTAGAATATTTCGTCCAGAAACAAAATATTTTGAAATCAGACCGAATTCGCTGGTGTACCTTTTTTTTTGGGGGGGTCCCAACCATGGTTTTGACACCCCTCGGAACCCGAATTAGCAGACCTGACGACTCGTCGCAAGGCATGAATGCTTGCAGACAGGCGGCCAATGGTTCTGCCAGTGCCTCGTCGCAAGGCGTTCCGCGCGGCTGAGCTGCGGGGAGAAAACCCTGCTTCTCCACATGGGATCCATAGAGTGAAACATCCGGGAATTGGGGGGAAGTAGTGGCTGACTGGCATCAATTGGTTGATTAGTCTCATATATCATTATGGGTAGAATAAGGCTTAACCTCATATACACTTGGGCTATACTGGGGGGAAGATGGGATTCTAAAATCCATCTCTTGGTTGCACCCCTAGTAACACCTAGTTTTGGTAGTTGTAATCTTAGTTCTGGGGAAACCTTCCGATAGATACTTGAGTACTTGACTTGTTTGCAGTGAATGGACATAAAAACCATCTGAGCAGGTCTGAGAAGGTGTTTGCAATGTTCTGCAGGGTGTTTGAGAGCTCTGAACTACATGAGGATGTGAAAGGTTAGATGTTACATTGATATTCCATCAATTTTACATGAATTTTCCATTAGATTTGGGAGGACCGGGGTAGGCATGGTTCCCACTCGAAACTGATCCAGTTGTCTTCGCGGCTCCAAGGATCAAAGCAGATGCGCCCTGGCGTTGTCGATCTGGGAATCTGTCACTGTAAATTATGGTGAGCAAAGTGGCCTTGTTTCATCTTAGTCTGATTGCATCTGATTTTGGGTTGGGTATAATTATATATTGTTATTATGTCATCCAGATCACTGGTTTTCATCTTGATGTTCATCTTGTTTGGGGATATTTTCGTGGGCATGATGCAGTTGGGGTTCAACGTGATTCAAATCCTCCAGTTGTAGATCCAGCACGCCTCAAACTTGATGACCATAGGGCGGCTCAGTGTGGTCATGTTTTCAGGGTATCTAAGGTTGGCACCATGTATTTTGGAGAGTTGTGGAAGGTCAACGAAATCTTTGTTTAAAGATACCCAACAGACCATAGGTTCTTGTAACCCCCTTGTTTTACGCCACATGATCAAACATCCCATAATATTCGCTGAAAAGTCACCATGATATCATTTCATCTCATTGATTTTCCACGTTTGTTTCGAGAATAAGTATTCAAATCCACAGTTTTACCATCAATATATCAGCAAAAGTCACCATTCAGTCACCATTAATCACCATATCACCGGTTCATCACCACTGATCACCTCGCTTCAAGCCATAGATCGCCTTGGCGAAATCCATCCTGGGAGCCGGGCCCCAGCCGAAGGCGCGGAAAGAACATTTGGCCGAGCAAAAGCGACTGAGCTCCGAGCAGCAGGTGCCCTGGATCTCAGACGCAAAGGGGAGACCAGAGGAAGACGATTCCGCAAAAATCCAGGGCACCAAAATCGAGATTCACTGATCTTTTTTTGGGATCTACTGATCTATATAAATTGGGGATCTACTGATCTTTTTTTCTAGATCGGGGGGATTTGCCAAAATCGAGGTTTAACACTGGAGTTACGGGGATTTTACCCATGATGGTGATTTAAGCATAACGACATTTCAGGGAGATTGGATCAACCAGATCTCAACGATTTCACCCTACCAAGAACTCAGAAATACATACAACGTCCAGGCAAAATCTACTGACATTGATGTTGATTCATGGTGTAGTATCACAGAAAGACACACAGCAGTAGTATTTGGATTGATGTATCCGTTGAAAATCCATAGAAGTCAATCCCCATCACTATTTCCCATTTTATTCCTAGTCTGGTTGGTTTTAATTACACCTCATCATTTTCCATGATATCACCAGCTGGTGTTGCATAAATCCAATCATGGTCTATTTGTTGACTATATTCCCATTATATCCCTATCAAATGGTGATAATCACCAACCAACGCCCTATATATCATGTCTATACTAGACATGATGGTAACTTACAGGCAATGTTTACTCCATTTTTGTTGGTTAACCACGAAACACCATTTCTGTTACTTCTTGGTTGGTGGTAATGACATCCCGTTCATGATACCTCCATGAAATACCCCTATCGAATGGTGATAGTGAGAATTCCATATTATCCCATTCCAATCCCTTCAATCAAACGTCATATGTGTTGATTATATCCCATCATATCCCATCACATCCCCGTATTTTAATTCTATATTAAGAGCCAATGGTTAAGTGGTGGGTGGTTTGGATATGTTTGGAATCCCAGAATTCCATCATGAAGGTATGATCACCATAGGGTATCCCCAGAATTCTAAATCAGGAGTGAACCATTGGCGTATGGTTCATACTATCCCCATAAAATTAATCAGGGTTGCTCCACCCGTTGGTCATCTCACCTCTATAATCCTCTATATATATTTACGCAATTTGTTCCCCTTGTACCTGGGGTTGTTGGAGCAACCCTATGAAATGGCTTTAACACCACTGGTTTGAAGCACCAAACATGTCTCCCTCCGCAGATGCGGCGCATCAACCGCCTCGTGGCGCTTCTGAAAGGCGACGAACTGAGTGCCTTGGGACAGCGGGACAGGAGGAGGTTTCGATGGCGGCAACAGATGGCAAGGGAACACGTCAACTGACAGGAAGAGATGGGATACAGTAATGTATTAAGTCAATGCATAATATACATGGTTTAGCATGGCGATATATGGCAATGGAAAATTAAAAGTGTTAAAAACTAACAGAGGGAAAATATGGGATAATCGTGGATAATTAATCATCGACAACAATGGGTGATTGTCCCATGCCATGTTCAATTGCTGGAGGGTAAGCTGAGAAGGGACCACCTTGGCCATTGATTGGTTCCTCTTGTAACGCACCCGGCTGGAACATCCAATATAAGTTGCTGGTTTGTAGCCGGGAATAGTCATGTGTAAATGATGGTGGATGTTCAAAAGAAAAACATTAATACCAGAGGATGATGTTGCCAAATTTAGCAGTGTGAGAAATTGTGACAAAGCATGGCCATTAAACTCTTGTTGTGGGTATGTTTTCAGTACCCCCCCTCTATGTCAGGTTTTCCAGATTGATCCCATCCCCCAGTATTAAAAACCTCACCCAGAAACCCTGGTTGAGTATTGGATCTATTCATCGGCTTGGGGCCCCATATTGGGAGTGTGCCATATCAAACCTCCATTTTGATAGGACTACTCTAGCTGATGAAACAGTTTATTATGGACTATTGTTCCATTTTATTTCATTCATATAGAAATCCCCAAAAGGATAGAACGCTGAAATCCTACTAAGATAGCAATAATTGACTTTTCCATCTTTTTTTGGATCTTTTTGGGAGTTACTATACATGTTTCATCATTTTTAAAGAAACACCTTGATTTTTTTTCCCGCTCTCTGAGGCGACAGCTCGCCGCCTCGTGACATGTAGCGCGTCAGCCTGGCCCAATGGTGAGTTCGTGGGCGTAACAGGTGGATGCTGGAGCCAAAAGTGTACCCTCCTATAATTTAACATATACCTATGGAAAATCACCATTTTTAATGGGAAAATCAACTAAAATCACCATTTTTAATGTGACAATCAACTAAAATCACCATTTTTAATGGGACAATCAACTAAAATCACCATTTTTGATGGGAAAATCCACTATAAATGGCCATGTTCAATAGCTATGTTAAATTACCAGAAGGTACATAATATCATAGTCAACCAGCCAAAATCTGGAACTAAGCATCAAGAGTAGGGAACCACATGAAGAACTATAGTACAGTAACCGATATGAATTTCTTAAAAGACATGGTATGTACACAATCCAAAATGGCAAGCTTTATGGGGATAAGATAATGTTGATAAACCGTCAAAATTTTGGAGCACCTTAATTTTGACAAATCCATTTTGTGTTTGAACTCATGCGTTCTTACATGATTTCTACATTTTGGGACGAGTATACCACTGGACGGATTGTACCTTGGCACCGGGTTTTTCAGCCGCCAGCCGAAGGTGATTCCATAAATCTGCTAAACCTGGCTTAGTACAAGGTGACTGGTATCAGTCAGGAGGTTTTGAGTTTTATTCATCCCCAATCTTGGATGGGTGCCTTTTTCAGGCTGCTGAAATTACATCACTCCTTGGAAACCCTTTGACGGCAAGTTTAATACTTTTACTTTCAAAATCCTGGGAATGTAATACCCAGGCCCATGCAGCCAAACATTGATCTTTTACAGGGTAAACAAGCTGATCCATCATTTGGCCAGATGGCGTGGTTGCATTGTGGAGCACCAATGGTGGTGCCACAACAATTTTGTCGCGATAAGCCAGCAGCATCAACAGTGGCTACAGCAAATCCAAAATGCACACAGTAACAGGAAAGGGGTGTTTGACCCCGAAATTTGGTCACTTAGTGAATTTTCATCCAGACTGAACATATTTTGTGCTTCTTTGAAGAGGGCTATACTAGTTGAGTGGCTGCCGGATGTTGCCCCTGCATGAAGCAACTGGCACTTGGAGCTAGGTGTAGCGCGGATTTTCTGGGTATGCCTGTCGGCATGTGGAATCTGAATTCATGCGTTGATGAATTATATTGTAGCCACTATAGCCATACTAAAACCTGATTGGGCTGCGGTTCTCGTTGGATTGGTTTAAGGGAAAATTTACAGGAAACCCCTATATTTCATGGGAAAATCCATGGTTTCCTGTAAAATTTCCCATCAACCAATCCAATGAGGTTCGTACAAAACCCACCAATAGATATAGATTTTTTCGCGATCAACAGACGGAACGATGATTCCATTAGACGATGGTACTGGGATGGTACCCCATAGCTGGGACAGCAATGGATGGTTATTCCCCCAGTTTTCATAGGTTTTGACCCATCCCCATATTGATAACACTGCACGTGGGTTGTAAAACCCATTTTCCTCAGTAGTACACTAGACTTTGAGTAATTATATGTATTACATTGTATTACAATGATGAGCTTTGCCACATGAACAAGATATCTCTTTGGTTCCTCCTGCAATCTTGGAGCTCCAATATGGCCTTGAAGAAAGTTGCGAAACCCGTCTTTTTGCGTGTGTGTGCTCCAGATGAAAATCATCTGTTTGCTGAGCAGCCGCAATTTTGGAGGGTGCTGTACTTTACTTGCCCACCGACATCATCGAGGATCGATGCGACTGAAAATGCTGGAAAAAGCTGCGGACGGTCAGGGTATGTCAGGGTCCAGTGTGGTTTCGTTTCACCATACGAAACCATTGGAGATGTCTGTCCCAATGATTGGGTCATCTTTGAGTGGGACATTTAGCCATGTTTGATTGAAGAATATGTTCTCCAATTGTGCCCGATTGTGCCCCAAAGTAAATGGATTCAAAAGATTCAAAACATTTCACGTGGGGGTTGTTTGGGTGGTATTATGGGGACGAGATTAAAAACCAGACTGGCTGATTAGACCAAAACCTCAATCCCATGGTCAAGCTTTATAATGTTGGATTGTTTATCCCCAGATTGGATGGTGATGGTAAAGCCAAAATATGTACCCTTCAGTAAACAAACATAGCTATGAAAATCCATAGGTTTCTCATTTTCTGGCATGATCTACATGGTTGAATGAAGTTTTTCTTGGTTCCCATATCTTAGTGAACCAATGAGGGTTCCCCGCCGTTAACGTCACGTCATAGCTGCCGAGGTGCATGTGCGACTGAAGGGATGCTGATGAAGGGATGCATCGTTTCACCCAAAAGCCATGCCGAGTGCATGGCTGGGGGTTTCCTAAGTCATGACCCCAAGATACCCCAATTTACGATCGAGATGATTGGTCCTTTTCTTACAGGCGGAAATCAAGGGTGAAATGGGTACCGACATTTTGAGAAACTCCCAGTCTAGGGAATAATTTGACGGAACTTTTTTATGGTTCCACACCATCCCACCAAAATCCAGATTTTGACATTACATGCTATTACCCTCAGATGATTCTTCCATGAAAGCCTTATATAGTCAAAGCCCCAATTTTTAGGTGATTTCCATTTGCTATGTTTGATTGCCAGAGGGTACATCTCTATTCCTCTAGGTTTCCTGAAATTCACGAGCTGCTTTGGATCTTAAGTGAAGCAGATCCTAAAACTCCACATGAAGTGAAGGAATGATCGCCAAGCAATGTGAAACAGGATGTCAAACCATATACATGCATCTTTGGAAGTCAATGTCAAGGCAAAGCAAAGATGGTGATTGATATGGTGATACATTGTACGATTCATATGGTGATTCATGATGATTCATTGAAATACCAGACTGGCTGATTCATGTTGAACTTTCTCAGGGCCATAGAAGCTGATCATCGGAAAAATGCGGCCTCCAGACTTTTTCCTGGCTGCAGATGGGGGGTACAAGACTTGGGTACAACACAGAAGTCATCATAGTTTGTTATGTGAATACCTTGGGTTACCCCAGGACACGATTGGAATTCGGTGGGATGTTTTTTTTTTCTCATGATGCCACATATTAAGCTGGCTGCCAGCTTCTTTTTTTTGCAAGGCAATATACATTTGTCATCATTTATTGCGCTTCACTGTTGATAATGTGTTGATTTCCTATGGTGTGTCGGTGAAACCTTTCTACGATATCATATGATATCATCATCTATTGAGATTTATTGAACGTCATTATGTTTCGGAGATCAACATGTTTTTTTGTTCCCATGCTTGACTGGGTTGGTTTATAGGGAAAAAAATGCCGGAAACCATTGTTTTTTTCCCATCCAAATTTGGTATTTTTCTTGTATAGATTTTTCCTTGAACCAATTCGGGAATGCTAATGTCACGTGCAACGATGCGTGGTCGTCTTCGCCAGTGAATTGGTGACCAACAACAGACCCCACAAAAAAAATATATCTACCCTGAACCTGAACCAACATTTGATACCGGCTAAAGTATCCGAAAAATGTGCAGGAAACATAGAAACAGTAAAAGACACTGAACACTGAATTTAGCAAGCAGAAACAAATACACAGCATAGCAACCCGCAAAAAGACTTAGAATTTGGTAAAATCCTTCTAAAATAGTTTTGAATCACTTTTCTATCTTTTTCAAATGGGGGTTACCAATTATACAGATATTTACCAACTAAAACAAGTGAACATAGGGCGGCTTGTGGCTCGTTTCTCTGAGGCTTCGAGCGAGTTCGAGCTCTACGAGTTCATCGGCGGCTCGTGGTGAACAGCTGTTGATGGGATCGTTGCTGGAAATATTGTGGTATCATGTTGTGGTATAATGTGGGTAAAACAATAATAAACCATCCCCCAAATCACCATAAATAGGTGGTATAAACCATTCCAAAATGGGTGGTTTATTATTGTTTTACCCACACCAATTTTTAGAGGAAACTCATCTTCCAACCTCTGCCAGGGTCCAACTGTTCATTTACTGGAGGATGTACTATACCCTTTGGTTATCTAACCTAGCCATGGAATAGCTGGCGAATTTTGGATGAGTTTCCCAGCTATAAACCTCCATTTTGTTCGGGGATTTTCCATGGCTATGTTAAGTAGCCAGAGGGTAATGATAATGGTTAATATGGGGATTTATAGTGGTATATAACTGAGATTATATATTAGTGGTAGTGACTTAGTGATATTTTAATGATTCATAGTGATTTTATGGGGTTACCCTTTGGCGAATAGTGGTTAATAGTGGTTAATACTGGTGAATGGGAAAGCAACCAACAGTAATGGAGGAATAATGGATATGGGGATATATGATATACTATGATATCCTGTATGGGTATTCAACATTGCTATGGTGCAGATGGCCCATTAAAGATGATAAACATGATATACCGAACTTAAACATGGTGATTGTCCATAGCTACGTGAAGTAACATTAAATAACCAAAGGGTAGGTGTGTATATATATATATATATACATAATTTGAATGAATATTGTGGTATATGATATAACATTATTTATGGGATATTGTTATTCAATGAATATGTTATATGGCATCATATCCTATAGTAAATTATGATATAGTATGGCTATATAATGGGATAGAATGGGATATGCAATGTTTTTTTGTGATAGCCACCTTGTCTTAGAATAGTTTTATATGTTGTATAATTAAATGGGATTTTAATCATTATACCCTAATACTAAATGTGCCCCGAAATGCAATAAATTTTGTTCTCAGGCGGTATTTAGATTTAGAATGAGAGGCGTTCCCCGAATGATAAATAACAAAAAACAACCTTAAAAAAAGACAAGTTCAAATTTGATCAAATGCCCTTCTTAAAATCCGTATAAAATATGGCTCAAAGTGGATTTCGAAGCTTTCCCTAATATTAAAATCAAGACCTCAAGTATAAAAGACTAACATATACCATTTCAAAAGGCGGACCCTATTTGTAGCACGGATGACTAGGGCTGAAATTGCATTTCAGGATATTCAGGTTTCCTATTGTTTTTCAATTGCCAAAATTGAAAACCACAGTTTAAAGACAAAAAACATGGGAATGGACCCGGGTATTTGTGAATTGTGGGGTTTATCATGGGATATATATATATAATATATATATATATACAGTAGATTATCATCATCATCCTGAAGTAGATAGACTGTTGGATTTTCGAACATCTTCCCGTTTTACATCATTTTAGTGTTTTGTTTTTTTGAAATGTCCAGATTCTATCTACTCCAGGATGACTATAGTTATCTCATTGTGGTCTAGGATTATTATAGATGTTAATGGTAGGAATATGCTTATATATATATATATGTCTACCAACACTCACTGGTGCCAACCGCCACAACACGGCATTATCTTATGGTAGTATGATGGTTCTGTACCCAACTACCAATTGTGGTACCAGACACTAAAATGGTGGTATTAATTCACCAACACATATGGTATTATGGTACCAAAAATGTGGTGACTGGGTACATATTATGGGATATTATTAGCCATATATAACCAAATATTATGATGAAATGTGATCAGGCAATCATTTACCAGGACTTTACAAACTACTGTATCCGATATGATGTGGTAAACCCAATGCCAAAAAAAACACTAATTCAAGGTGGTATGTTGGAATATTAAACTCCATTAATGTAGTCGATGAACTAGGATAGTAATGCTGGATACATTGTGGGAATTTGTGGGATATTAGCCTATAATTGTGGTACTCAGTGGTGATATCATTTGGATATAACGATATAACCTACTATCATACAATGTCGATTGTGATTTCAATATGATTTGGATTGTTCATGGTTGATATCAATATTTATATGTAAACACACTAAGATTAAACAAAACGCGTGATGAGATGGGGATTTAGCGAACAACATTTGGGAACCATGTGCTAAAACCCATAACTATACCCACATTGTTTGATTCAAAATCCCCAATCAAAGGGGCCTGCCCATGAGAAATCAATTATCAATTCCCATTTTCAGTGGTTAAGCCTCCTTTGTTTCTGGTTGAATCTCAAAATCTGCGACGTGGAGAGAACTGCATAGAAGGCACGGGTGCGCCAGGAAATGCTGCCAGCGGGGCCGTCACTGGGCCCACTGGACGAGTGGGACCCCCCTCCGCGGCCCCGAGGAGGCATATGTTCTCGTTTATAGCATGTAGATTTGGCGGGTATAAATTCACTTTCTCTTTCTCGAATTTGCTTCCGCAACTGAGGAAAGCTCAGCGGAATCAGCAATTCAGCAACTCGACCATCACCCAATCAGGAGTCGGAGCAGAGGATTCGAAACTTATGACCGTACGGGTGCTCGCGTGCACGTGAACCCTCTCGTTGCAAAACCTCCAGAAGAAGCAAAAAAGAAGGAAGGAGGAGGAGATGCAGTTGCCACCATTGGCCCTTTCGAAACAGGGCCTCCGGAACGATTACAAGGCGATCCGTGGGAGTGCACCTGTTGTTGAAAAATGGCCTTTTGTTGGTGCTTGAATCCCCAATTTCTCCAGGTTCATTCCCAATGCTGGTTGAATCCCAATTTTTTTTGCTGTTTCAATGCATTTAGATTCCTATTGTTGATGGTGACATTTCAATTTCTGGTGAAAGAAATCCCATGTTCTCATGTGATTCATTGCCATAGCTCTCCCATAGCCCATGAATTATGAAACGCTGGCCGAGGCTGGTGCAAGAAGCCTTGATCTTAACAATGCTGGGACGCCAAACGCCGCCGCGCTGCTAGTTGTCTGGGGCGCAAGTGTTGGCACCTCGCCACCTCGGCACCTTGAAAGGGGATGATGGATCCAAAGTCAACTTCCATGGATTGGTTTAGTGAAGATCATCCAATAACTGACTGGTGCTTAGTAGGGAATGGGGGAATGGGATGATCCTCAATGGTTATTGTAGGTCATTCCCCCATTCCCTACGAAGCACCAGTAAGATAACCAGGGAAAAAAAGATCATCAATCCATATTTTTATTAATCACTGTAAAACTTCATGGAGAAGCTACAGGAAACGTATCGTTGTTCACCCGTAAAATTTCCTACAGTATCATCCCAGCTGGTTGACCACATGTGATGTGACACACGCATTACCGCAATGGTCCATGGTGTGCCAACCAACAGTCACTCGAGGGTACCCCCAATGGAGTCTAGAAACACATAATAATATCAATCTAACTTTCCAAGTGATCATGTTTGGGGGCTTGAGAACATTCATGAACTTTTCATGAATTTGGAACATGTATTTCTTTGAACATTAACATAAACAAAAAACACGTGACGAATCCATCGAAAGCTGCCCCACCAAGGCTGGGCTCCCGCGCATCGTTCAACTCTTCGGTCAGGCTGACCGAACCACATCTGGGATATTGTCGAAGTGGTTTTAACCATCTCTGGATAACCTCCAAAAGGATAAACCAGTGTGATTAAACCACGATTTTTCACTTACTGGTGCTTCGTAGGGAATGGGGGAATGACTTATAATAACCATTAATAATCATCCCATTCCCCCATTCCCTACTAAGCACCAGTCAGTTTTTCAGATGGATTTTACTGTTCTATCTTTTTCGGGCTTGCGAAAAACATGGATGAACCAAGATGGAGATGTGAACATTTAAATGGGAAAAGTGTCGAACTCAATGGTGGATTTTCCAGCTAGCCACGTTTGATGACAGGAGGTGAGACGGTTTATGATTCACTACCTACTTGGGACATACTACCCACAACATCCCCAGAATCATAAACCAAACTTGGGGGTGGTGATCAATTGACCAACATTTTTTCCAGTATGCGATCAAATGCGGTTGCAACTAATAAATAAGATGAGAATATCATAGGAATATAGCTTTGTTTAATTGATATAACTATGTGGCCATCATTGAGAGACCCCTGGCGTCACGGGACCATGATGGTTAGGAGGGATTATCCCAAAAAGGGCCACACGGCAACAATTTGCCCAGAATCATCCCCCAAGAACATGGTGATTTTCAGAGCAGAGCATTGAAAGAAACTCTAGACTTGTTGGTTCGATTTCAGGTTTGGCAGTTGTGAAGAAATAAAAAATAAGTTTGTGCATGTTCATTTCGGGTTGTTGGAATCATTGTGATTTGAGTTAGTTTGCCCAGATGGATTACATATCAAACAGTATCAAACACTGTGCCAACAGTGGAATGCAGCGACGCGTTGCAATACATAGAATTTCAAGCAACCCCCCAAAAAACAGATAGAACAGTCATGAACAGTCAAACAGATCTGTTTCAGATTTTACATAGAGTCTAACTAGAGTCTCTATCTTTTCGGGGTGGCTTGCAAATTGGTGCCAGATCGATTTTTCCTGCTGTGAAATCTGCAGATCGGCGCCAGGTGAAATGGAATGGCTGGGATACCCAGGAGCAAAGCTGTGCAAGACAATTCGGATAGACGGCTTTGGATCATGTTTGTGGGATCTATTTAATTGGATAACAACACTGAACCTTGAAATAGGGCACCCCAAAATTTGATGCTTGATCATTATCCAAAAATCCACCAAAATTGGTTGAATTCAGGAAGTCTTCCTATTTTGGGGGAGGTCAGAAAGACAGTCGACATTTCAAGAAGCACCCGAAACTGGTTGTGTCGCATTGGCGAATGTTTCATCAATCGTTTGATCAGATCACAAGTGAGGAAGTATGTGGGATTTCGAGTGGACTATCAGGCCAAAAGATAGATGATGATAGATGTTTTCGGATTGCTGATAGATAGATGGGGTCACCCATGCTCACCCGCCACTATACTTAAACAACCAATAGCCAATAGGTAAGTGATGGTAAACGGTATACAAGGCAGGCCCAAACCTACTTTTGCTCTCCAGAACATGGAAGAACTCCTGCACCAGTGAATAACTATTGGTATAACGGTATAACCTACCAACTAGTGCAGGGTTTCTTCCATCCACTGTCTAGACCAGGTTTCTTCATACCGGTCCCTTCCAGCTGCCAGCCATTTCCCGCAAACAGCCGGGGCGGCCCGGAACCGGCGGCGGTGATGTCCTATGGCCTTTCGGCTGGATGGGATGATGATCTCCTGGAGACCTCCAAGGGCTGGCCACCGGTGGTGTCTTGGCAGGGAGCTGTCTGGGAGAAGAGTTGGTTACCCTCTGGTAAACAGCCACATAACTATGGAAAATCACCATTTTTCATGGGAAAATCCACTATTTCTATGGCCATTTTCAATAGCTATGTTAAATTACCAGAGGGTAAGCAACGAAACATGAGGATATTCGATGATTTCTATGGGAATATCATGGAATATACTGAGGATATATCAAGCATCACAGGGATACAATGGGGATTTACTGGGATAGGCCCTTTTTGGTGTCATCAAACATGGCAAGCTGGGAAATCCGCGAACTGAATGGAAGTCTTGAATGGGACAATCATCGAACTCAACGGAGGATGTTCCTTTGCCAGGGCCATGTTTGATGACAAGAGGATATTGAATCTCTTGCAATACATGGCCTTTTGGATGAGATTATTCACTACTTGGTTTCTTATTGCAAGGTATCTAAGAATCCCAGATTGGCCGTGAAAGTTTGGATGTGAACCCATTGAGAGCTGGCCTATAGACAGTTGGAAGGCCACTTGATGTGGGCTAATTTGAAGAAGTCTTTTAATGTTCATGCTTTTGCATGCTAGGTCAATGGTCAATTCAGCAATATCCATTCCTGTGCCTATTTGACTTCATGTTTTGCCGTTAGCTGCTGGTTCTATTAACATTGACTGTCGCCTTCACATGAAGTTTCTAAGTGGCGCCCTGTCAACAGATCCTAATTAAGTTGTTGGACATGCGTTGGTTTCGATGCTGGCAGCGTTCGCCTTCCTATTTGGACACCTTGAAAGGGGATGTGATCGCAGTGTATCTCTGAACATATTGGATGAGTAGTCCCTTTGAACATGGGGCCACTCCAAGATGATTGACCTGTCGAACATGGCAAGTTTTGACTGGTTGTCGAAATTTGGTTTACCCTCTGGTGAACAGCCACATAACTATGGAAAATCACCATTTTTCATGGGAACATCCACTACAAATGGCCATGTTCAATAGCTATGTTTACGAGGGTAATCCCAATCATTGTTTTAATCACATCTAAGGTACATCAAAGATAAAACTACCATAAACCCAACTTAATTTTTGGTTGAATCCGTGTTTTTTACAGATCGTAGTTCCAATCATTGGTTCCGTTTTTGGGGTTCTACACAAATTATTTACAAAACATTATTGGGTTGAAATCCTAACTTTGGTTGTTTAGAACAGCTTTGGTTTGGTTTAATCGGAACTTCAATTTTCATGAACGACCCTAAAATCCAACATTTGTTTGTGAAATCCAGCTTTAATCCTTAACCCAACAAGGTACCTGACAGCACGTTCTTTACAAGAATTACGTAGGTTGCTTGTTTTTTTTGCTCAAAATTCCAACTACAGTTCAAACCCTTTCAAGCCCCATCAATCTCTGTAAAACATTATAACCCTTTGTGAATAAGTCTCATAAGTGGCTTGTCCCATAGATCAATGGCTTCATAGCCTCATTGGGACAAATTGGGGATATACAAGGTGGTGCCTGATAGCTAAGTTGGTTTGTAAATCCCAGAAGTTGGGGGTCAAAAACCAACAACTGGGGGAGCACCACTTTGTATATAACTGTTATTGAAACCCATCTATTAGGTTAATTTTAATTATACGATTGATCTAACTTGGTAAGTTATAATTGATTAACCATAATGACCACTATTATCCTATTATCCCATTAATAATATGTTACATGTATAGTTCATTGGGTGTATACCACAACTGAAAACTGGGAAGCACCGGGGCATTCAGGACACCATCGAGCGGAGCATTGTGAGCGAGGCTTTCCGTGGCCGCCGGGGCCCGGCGTTGACGAAAGCCACAGAACTGCTGTGGCGGGTGACTTGGCTCTGAACTTTACTGAGAAAACCATGGAAAAATATGGAAAAATGTGGATTTTCTCCATGGAAAAAAAATGGATTTATATGGATTTTATGATTTTCTCATTCTAAAAATTGGTTTTGAATGAGAAATCTGTATATTTCTGGATCTGCTGAAGGTGAATTATTCTTTCCCCATTGATCAATCCACCATTTTTGTTGGGCCCTTAAGCAAATAGAAGCAAAACATGGATTCTACATGATTTTACCGTTTGGATGAATGATATTGGTTTTAAAGTAGGAAAATATCGCAAACACCACTGTAAATGAAGGTTTTGGTGAGAAAATCAGCTATATTTCTGGATTTGCTGAAGATTCATTTTTACGAATTACTGTACCATTCGTTAATCCACCATTTGGGGAATCTACTGGGAGTATTTTCTATTTTTGGGAGGCCCTTCAGCAAATGCGAGGAACACATGGATTAAAGCAATTTTAGAACATAGCTTTGCCATGTCTCAATATGCTTTACGCATCGAACAACTGGATTTCACAATGATAACATAGGTATAGATGCTGTTTTTTTGAGCGAAATTGGCCCTTTGACCTCTTTATCTACCCAGTTTCCCCCTTTGTATTTGTGGTGTTTGGGAGCAACCCTGTTTTTTTTTTGTGTTTGTCTACATTGTCAAACCTGGTTTGGTACTGGCCCTAGGCATATCTAGGCCCAGTCATGGTCGAAATGGGATGGAGATGTTGGAATGCCTATGGGGATGATGGTCCGTTGGGTAGGAGACCATGGAAAATGATGGTCAGTGATTAAGCTGGGGCGGCAGCATTGATGGATGATTTTTTTTTTCGCTGGTGTTGAACCATCAACAGTAGAACCATGTTAAACCATCTAAAACCATCTTCAACCACCATTTTTGTTGGTGAACCCCTTGAACCTCCCCTGAGTTTTCCCAATTTTTTTTCCGAAAGGTCAACGATGTGGCACGCGCTGCTCAAGTGGCAGCTGCCTTAGAAATGCCGGAGGAGGATCCGTTTTTTCGGCAGGTGAGCGGTGAGCCATGAACACAAATAAACTGCTGGATTGATTGGTCATGAAATATGGGGATTAAACATGATTTGGCGATCAGGTTATGAACAAACCAGCCTTGTTGATTGGTTATTTAATAGTAACGTATATATTAATATATATATATATATATTATACACATTGGTTATATATATACAATGGGATTTGACTTTTTATCAAAGAGCCAAATGTGCTATGTTCGGTAGCGAACTGTTAAATACCCAGAGGAGAACCCTGCACCACCTTGATTGTTGAATCCTGATAAATAATGCGATAAACTACCTAACAACTGGTGCAGGATTTCTTCCATCCACAGTATTTCATGGTTCACTTCGCCATTCATTCCACTAACATCCCTTTGGGGTGAACTAAAAGATATTATTACATTCATATCCCCCTATCATTCTCATTAGAATCCACAATATTTCTTCGCCATTCGTCGCATCACCAGCCGTGGCAGGATGAAGAGATGGAGCCCACCACCATCTTCGAGGCCGCGGAGCCGCCGGCGACGTCCTCCTCGGCACCGGCGCCTTGGGCACGGCGGGATGACTACAATGCGAGGTTCATAGGGGGTTTACTGGTGATTTTCCAGGAAAATGTGCGGATTTCATGGAGATGTTCGAGGACAAATGGAGAATTCATAGGAATTTTCCAGGAAAACTTGGGGATTTCAGTGGGATTTTCCACCAAACATAGGGATTTCATAGGGATCTGCCAGGAAAGTCTGGGATTTAAGATGGAATAAAGTTGAGATTGTTGATAATGATTCAGGTTCAAGCATCATTTATTTTGGAGTTTGAAGCACTAAAATTGTGGCTACCCCGGGATTGGGCGTGGTTATAGTACGTGGGTTCTGCCCCTACTTGGTGATTCAGCTCAGGAATCGGAAGTGGTTGATCTAAGCTCAGTGAATTGAAGGATCTCCACTGAATGGTGGATTTCTCTGGGCAAATTACATTCCATGGCCTTTATGGGGATAGTTTTCTGGTAATGGTACAATGAGAATAATGGAATATATCTGGAATCTAGCCCACACATATACAATTACCGTACATGGATAGGTATGTTATATGTCCAAAAATCATAGGGGAATACCAATAATGATGGGATGATGATGATGATGATGATGATGATGATGATGATGGGATATCATGGGTAAAGTCCACCATCTTGTCTTCTGGTCGAATTTATTCAAATCCGACTGTTTCTGAGTGAACATCTTCATTTGCAGTGAAGTCATCGCTAAATCACCTTGTTTCAAATTCATATTCCTTGGGGTCGAATCCTTATTTCACTCATGTCTATATATGTCTATGAATGTTATTGGTTAAATGGACCATTTTTCTTGGTTTCAATAGCCTCTGGTAAACTAACATAGCTATGGAAAATCACCATTTTTTTGGGAAAATCAACTACAAATGGCCATTTTCAATAGCTACGTTAGTTTTCCAGAGGGTATCTTCCAACCATTCTTTTTGACAATTCCTCAGGCGAAGTTGGGACCCTCCAGAGGCTCCTGTCGCCTGGGGCTGCTGGCGATGCCGGTCAGCGCGGGTGGAACCTACCAGGTGCGGCTCTTGCGCACAGGTCGGGGTCCGGTTCCAACGCGGCAGACGAGGCGGCCAGGTGGCAGTTGGTGGCGATTTGTGGGGGTTCCATGGGGATTTCATGGGGATATAGTAGGGACATGATGTGACATGACCAACAATAGGGTGGGGGGTCTAGGAATTGTTTAGTTAGTATTATTCCAGATTTAGCATGACAAAGATGGGAGAGTATGTTCAAGGACCAAGGCCGGCGGTTTAGAAGCATCAACATGGAGGGTGGAAGACAGGTATGGCCACGGATATCATCAAGAAAAGCGGATCAGTTCAAAAACGGTGTGATAACTGATAACTATTGTATAGTACTTCCGGCAAAGATAGTAAGGTGGTAAACATCTACTGTAATAATTGCAAATTTAATAGAATAACCCCCCGTGGTTTACCATATTTACTATGAACCACTACAACACTACAACTATAGTAACTCCACTAAAACCACAGTTAACCCCTTCGGAATCTTTTTGGGGCTTACTCTGCAATCACAGTCAGCGTCCCGTACCGCAACTCGTCTCGAGTTTAAGGGTACCCTCCCAGTGGTAGCCTCCCCAGGGTTTTTTCAAAGGGATCGATGGTGCTTCATGGGGATTGGTGGTTTTCCAAGGTTGAATGACCCCTATCCATGAGGTCCAAAAATCACTCCATGGTTTCTGATGGTTTGAACGGTTTGAAGCCATCGTTGTAAGGTCGGCAGATCTATCAGCAGAAAGTTTGTTGCAAGCGCAAGTGGAAGCTGGAATGGCCTCATCTGTGGAAGTTTTACCCTCAGGCCACTGGGGACAACGGGGCCGGTACATTGAAAAAAACCTTACCCTCCAGTGAACTAACATAGCTATTGAAAATGACCATTTATAGTGGTTGTTCCCATTGAAAATGGTGATTTTCCATAGCTATGTTAGTTTACCAGAGGGTAGATTGTCACTTTAGATCACTGTAGTACTAAGTAATCTATTGCAGCAAATGGGGATATATTCCAGCCAGCTGAAAAGTATTCTTCGTCTTTCTGGTAAGATTCGCCTTGTACATACCTTAAGAATGGAATCTTAATGGGGAAGATATTCACCAACGGAATTTTGAGTTGTCTTTACGGAGATCTAAGCCCCATCAATGAATAGACCTTTCAAGGGCTTAAGATCAAGGTTGCATGGTCGGGGAACCACTAGGGGGGAAATCCAAAGATCGACTTCCATGATATCTCAAGTTGGGTTTTGGAGGTTGAAGGACTGTACTTCGGGGTGCAGCCGCCACTTAGTAACGTGATTACAGTTCACCATAGTTGTCGGGGTTATGTACCAACTTGTAGGGGGTTATTACCATGGTTATACCCATTGACAACCCCAACTGCTGTAAACTTTCACTCAAGGAAAGAAGGGAATTATACTGAAATGAGGTTTAGGATACTTGCAAACCAACAGTTTTAGATTGAAATCCAGTTTGACAGGTTTTTTATCCAATTGTATTGAATCACGTAACTGCAGCCATCCACATGGTTCATTTTGTGAAGAAATTTGGTGAAGAAACTAGTAGATTTTCACAGCGTAGGCAGACAAAAAGTATGCACAGAAGACAGCAGGAGTCATAAAGAAACGAATACAGGCACCTAAAGAAATCATCCAAAATGAATATTTACAACATCTTACCACAGCTCACTGGATTTGCTCCACGGCAGCAGCTGTTGGTTTTGGGAATGACCATGGTCAGCTGCTCCGCATTAGGGCAAATGCTGGACTTGGCATTGACGAGGCTTTTTGGCCTCGGGTTGCCTGACTCATTTTTGAAGACGATCAACTATGCAAATTCAGAGATCCAGGAAGCAGGGTTGGGCATGTCAGAATTTGGCCCTACACCCTGCAGCAACACTCAGGCATTGTATGCTTTACAGGTGCATTCACCGCAAGCCTTCCCGCAGACGGCACTTCAAAAGGTCAGCGAGTTTGGCTGGACACTTGCCAGCTCAGCTGCTGTGGAACAGTTAGTGAAGTCTTTGGCAGCCAGGAGAATTAATGAGTTGGCCGTGATTGGTCGACAGAGGAGCAAAATGGAAGATGGAAGAATCAAAGCGCTCAATAGGGGCAGCGTGGGGGCAGGACCACTGGCTTTGTTTTCATCAGTCAACATACCATATGACGACCAGATGGTGTTGTTTAATGAGAGGAGGCCGTTGAAAGCTGGGCTGTACCAGATCCGAATCCATGGAGAAACTGCGAGTGAAGCATCGGAGAGCAACTGGTTGATAGGCGGGCACATCAATTGAGCAACAAAGAATTGACTCAATGTAGAGTCATGATAATTTGTGTAAATAGATGCAAATTCGGGTCTTAGATGGATATGATGTTTCAGTGTTTTGTTATAAAATGAATATTTACTACAGTGACAGTAGTTCGTTTTTGTTTTAGGGTATTTATAGTAGATTTGCCAACATCTTACTGAAGGACATGGTTGGCTCAGCATTTGCATTTGCTCATCAAACTTGGGGTGCACTTCCAGTGAACCAAGTGGATACACAGTCATGTATTTTGCAACCACATAGTTGCAGGGGGGCCATTCTCAATTTATGGAGATTGTCAGCATGATTGTGTGGTGCCCACTGCAAGTTCTAACTTGGTTTATAACCCCATCAAACCTAAGACCTAAGACTTACATCCCCCACAAATCCTGATCAGCCAGAGTTCGCCTAAAGTTATAATCCAACTTAGCTAGCGCCGGCAGTACCTTGCCCCACCGTCCAGTACCACATCTGAGAGGTACTCCCACCACCGGAACTCCTGCATTGATTTCGCCTGTGGGGGCGGATGCAAAAGTGCTGCTGCAAAAATATAGCGCAGTGGCTGCAGATTGTGTCTTGGCTACCTATAGGCATTGATGTGCTGTAGATGATTTGTTCTGATTTCTCAATGGGAAATCTAGTACTTGGAATCTACAGGGAGTTCTTTTTTTGGAGGGTGCTTGCGACAATCCAAGCTACTTGGGGATGCAGTTGGGTTTACTGATGGATATAGGAACCCCCCATAAGTTGGGATATTACCTCACAACTGTGGTAAAATAACCACATATAACCACGTGTTAGTGGAACTGCGCCCCCAAGTAAGGGCGGGGGCGTGAGCACGAGACACGGGATCCATCATATGTATATGATATAATGTATATATATATAATATATGTAATATATATTTGATTAAATTTAAATTAGATATTAAATATACAGCACATTATGTATATATATATATATATTATTTTATGTATTTTTATATATATATATATATTATGTATATATATACATACTGTATGTATATATTATATTTTGTATATATATA
Source organism: Symbiodinium sp. clade C Y103 (assembly GCA_003297045.1). Lineage (NCBI taxonomy): Eukaryota > Dinophyceae > Suessiales > Symbiodiniaceae > Cladocopium > Cladocopium sp. clade C. The sequence continues at coordinate 378,117 of BGPT01000063.1, forward strand.
TATTATGTATATATATATATATATTAAATTATGTATATATATATATTATATCATATGGTATATATATATGCATATATTAGTGTGTATATAGATATATATATATATATGTATATATACATATATATATATATATATTTGCACATCCACCTCAAAAATGGCAAGGAATCTAAGGTTTGCCATGTATGTTCAACACAAACATGGAAACAACTGGGATAGTGACCGCCTTTGATCCATTGCAACATGGCAAGACAACCACCCAAACAACTAGCCAACAAATTGTATAGCCAACTTCATGTCTCTCCATGTTTTCCTTCACCGGACGTAGGTTTCGGCGACGTGGCGTCGGACGCCTTTCACCTGGCCGAAGCGCTCTTCGGCGCGACGCTTCGTGGACGCGGGGCCGAGGTCCTGCCGCGACTCAGCAGGCGAGGGGTGAGGTCACCAGGCATTTTACGGACGATTTCATGGGGATTCTCTTAGATGTTTTCATTGCAGTAGCCTTCAGATAGAGACGTAAATTACATGTCATCAGATTCATCAGTAGTTTGATTTTTTTTGTTATTTTTTTTGTCTTTTGGGGATTCCTAGAATGATATGATTATAATTCATAAATGTGTCTTGATATTTCAATGTGATTTTGAACATGATTTGTCATGATTCAACATGACCTTGTTCATTGATACCACCTCAATGAACATAATGGACACTGCACCATAGTTTGTCCTTAAAAGTGGGAAAACCTGGACTGTATACCAAACAATTACGATTTCGTGCAACAGTTCTGTTCAACCAATCTTGTTGACTACCCCAAGTTGGTTCATTTCAGGGCCTAGTTTTTTCGGTTTGCTAGTCATGAAATGCATGGGAACGGTTCAAACTTAGACCAGAAGTGGACGGGTTTATACTACAAAGCCCTAGAGAAGCCCCCCAGTTGTGTTTGTTGGTTTGTAAATACTTTAGTTATATCCCCCAAAACCCTAGTTCACCAAATTAAAAATCAACTTAGCCGCTATCCAGGGGACCTCACATTGTAAGAATGAGCAATTGTGTGGGTCCATTGGTACATTTTTGAGCCTCTTGCGCATTTGCAGAGCGCGGTCGTCCACTTTCCAAATTTTGGTTCTGGTTGGTGGGTTGAAACCATCTAAAAAACTACATATCTATTTGATATGGATGGTGAAGAAAGTTGAAACAATCTTTTTTTTCCTGATCCGGATAGTGAAGAATCATCTCAAGTAGGGATGGAAACGTGATAGAAAACAACCCACCCTTGCCGCACTTGCCACAAAATGAAGACATACCCCAATCTAATATTGTTGGTGAAATATTATATCCCATCCAAATTCCAGAAAATACCACCATAGATGGTTGGTTTTAAAGCCCATTAAACACCAGTCAGTATTGGGACACGACTCCATTCTACGCTCAATACTACCGCCTAATATATGATATGGTTATATTATTTCTTATTAATATCACCTAATAACCTCCTCCCCCCAAAAGAAATGTATATTAGATGTGCTATGTATATGTTGTTTTTATCTCTTGTTAATCATATCGTCATCAATAGCAAATGACCCTCAACCACAAGCCCCGGCAGGTGGCTTTCTCGGGTGAATCAGCGCACGGTAAAGCAGTACCTGGAGACACGGCGACTCCCCGGAGGTTTCGGTGGAAAGTTCACCGAAGCGCAGTGTGCCCTGGAGTGACATTTAGTTGTTTAACTGTATAGGTAAAACAATGCCATAAACCACCCATGACTGGGAAGGGTAAACATAGCACCTATATGTTTATGGTGAGTCATTGGGCATGGTGCAGATGGCATTGTTCTACCAACATTAACTAGGGTTTATATGGATTATACTGATTCCATAAGTTATTAAAGTACCACATTGATGATGATTAGCAATCATCATAGTGTTGTGGATTATTGTAAGTTGATGATTGACTAGAATTGCAATGTTGGTTACTGGGTTAGTTAGTTGTCAAATGCCACATTGATGATTCGTTTAACATTTAATAGCGGCTTTAACCATTATATAAAATATGTGAGAATATGTGGATATTACAACTGATAAATGATATTGGTCAAACATACCCTTGTTGATTGCTCACTATCGGGAGTTATACTATCTACTTTATTGAGGGTCATGATAATGAATGGAAACCTATCAACCAACTATTGTAATGAGGTATTTTTAGTTGCTCACATGTCAACACGGTTGCGCCTTGGGCCTTTAAGTTCCACGCACCAAGCATGAAGTCTTAACCAGCAAATTCGAAGGTGTTAGCATGATTTAACAAGAACATGTATGGGTAGACTTGCATGAGTGGTTCAAGTGTTGAGCGTTTTTATGGGAATACTTCTTAAACCCTGGTCTATTTTTAGTCTTTGGATTTCTTGAAAAAAACTGTCCCAGTCATGGGAGAGATTTAGTATTAATTGACATCCCATTCGTGGATCTGCATCCTAGTGAGTATGTTTACGACCCGTGCATAACGAATAAAGGACATTCCATATATTGAGATCGTAGTTATAATATGGTTAAGATCGTCATTTCCTAGTTGCACATCTAACTTTGGGCATTCAAACAACCCCAAAGCTGACCTCCCCAAGAAGAGGTGGCTGAGATTCGCCAAGGGGAGCGTGATCAATCCATCAATGGGATGTCCACCAGGAAAACCGTGTGACGCCCCTGGCACATGATGTTGCCAATAAAAACCACGTATCCCCTGCCATCGCAAGGTGAAGCCCCCCAATTCACTGGGATTTATTGGAGTAACCCAGGTTAATGGGGGTTAAAAACCTATTAATTTGTAAAACTAGTTGATTTAGAACCTATAATAGTTTGGTTTTCATGGGGGTTATTTGAACCTATAATTTATATAACTAGTTGATTTATAACCTTTTGTTATAGTTCATGGGGTTTATAAACCAAGAAACATCACTGGCCTCACCTCACAGGTCTCGAAGCCGTTTTTCATCACCTCACCGCCAATTCCATTCCCGCGGCGTTGCACGAGCTACGGAGCCTGCCGGGCTATGATCGCGCCTCGCAACAACATTCTCTGATTGCAACCTATTATACTTACTGGTGCTTAGTAGGGAATGGGGGAATGGGATGATTATTATTAATGATTATTAATGATTATTAGTGATTATTAATGATTATTAATGATTATTAATGATTATTAATGATTATTAATGATTATGAATGATTATTAATGATTATTAATGATTATTAATGATTATTAATGATTATTAATGATTATTAATGATTATTAATGATTATTAATGATTATTAATGATTATTAATGATTATTAATGATTATTAATGATTATTAAGGATTATTAATGATTATTAATGATTATTAATGGTGCACCAGTAAGTATAAAACACCAAAACCACGAAAAACAAGGACTGTTGTGGTACCACTTTAATTTTCATCTTTTCCAATTCAAACATCATAAAAATTAAACATCATCAAAATCACTGAAATCCCATCAAACCTATCTAGAAAGCTCATATACCTCCATGGTATTCCCAGTGTTTTTTCCGTAGTTTTCGCATATGTGTTCCATGGTTCTCTTGGCCTTTTCATGTGTTTTCATATGTTTGTTTTCCCATGGGTTTTCCATAGTTTCCCATTAAAACATGATAAAACTCAAAAAAACATCATAAAATATATGGGAAGCAATATTAAACCTCCTAAAACCACCATTTTCCATCATTTTTTCCATGTTTTCCCATGGTTTTCCTCCAAAAACCTGAGGCCTGGCCGCCATCCTGGCGGCCTCCGGCGGCACCCCGCTGCCGGGCCCGCAGCGGCGCTTCCTGCGGCAGCAGCTCGCGGTGTCCCGGGCGAAAGCTGGGGAGTTTGGGCGAGACATCGGGGGTTAACCCATGGGAAAAACTCTTGAAAATGCTGGGGTTACCATGGAAAAATGGCGGTTGAACTATGGTTTTACGATGAAAAATGCTAGTGTTTCACCGTTTCACCACGGTTTTACCATAAAAAACATATGGAAAAAATGCCGTTTAACCATGGTGTTAGTATGAAAATCGATAGTTTAATATTGTTTCACCATGAAAGATGGTGGTTTAACTATATATGATTTTAACCATGAAACACTTGGGATTTAATGTGGATTCAACCATGAAACAATGGGTCAGGGACTTGAACCATCTTTTTTTTTTATTGTAAACATCAACCATGGGGTACATGATGGGAATGTAATAAACAACATTTATTCTATATATAAGATTATAATTATAAGAATCCAACGGGAATATACCCAACACTGTTGTTTGAAACATGGGTTATTTAATTATAGTTTGATTGAAGCATCAATATTGGGGGTAGTTTAAACCATCTAAATTAGCCAAGAATGTGCGGATACATTGGGTTACGCCCAAAAATATGGAACCCAAGTCAAAGGTTGGGGTTGAATAAGCGGAGGAATCTAGGGAAGAAGTGAGGATTTGAAGCAAGAAAATCTGAAAAATATGACTTATTGAACAGACAATGGTGTTTGAGATTAACCAACAACAAAAGTGGATTCGACCAACAACATATGTGACAAACGGGGATTGAAGATAAGGCAGTCACCAAGAATTGACAACATTTGGGTAAAAGCTCGGATGCGACTTGGGGATTTCAGCAGGAGGCCTTCTTTTTTTTCGACGCCCAACGTGATTTCACCAACTACAATAGTGTTGGGAGTTAGCAGCAAAGGCCGGGATTTCAAGCATCAAATGAACAGTAATTATTTGTGCGTGATTTCATTGACATATCTTGTTTTGTTGAAGCACCAAAAATCGGAATGAGAACCTTGAAACGTGGATTTGTTACCAAGAGAACGAGCAGTGTAACCAGTGTAACCAATAAACAGAATGTCTTATCAACAAAAGATGCGGCTTCACCGGTTCAAAAAGGATCTTACCAAACATTCACCAAGGAGTGGAAGCATCAACGGCGGCAAGCAGATGCCTTGATGAGTCCTGAACTCTGGCGAATTTACAGCTTGCTGGCTGGAGACTTGGAGGTGCCCGTCGTGGGAGCAGCTTGCCGGATGGGAATCCTCTTGGTACAACTTGATATTTTGCAGTACATGTGGATCTGTATTATACAAACTGAACTGTGTATCCCTACTGTTTGTTGTTGGTCTTAATGTGCAAAGCTTTGCCGTTCTTGTTTGTAGTGTCCTTGGTTCAAACTTGAATCCAATTGAGGTCACCATTGAAAACAAACTGCCTTTGAGTTCACCTACCCATGGCAGGTTCATCTCATAGGTCACCCCAGCTGATGCAGTATGATAAGGCTTGGCTTAGTCTAGTAATGGATGTAGGCTTATAAACTTTCTACCAAGGAACTCAGGTTGGCCCAAGACATGATATTTTTTCGAACCTGCCAAGTATTTATTGGATAATTACAGTATCAAAATATATATGTATATGTCATTATATGTCTATTTATATGTAATATACATATATATATATATATACAGTATCATATTCTATTATAAGATCATTTCATGTGGTTTAACCAGTTCAACATTCACTTCTTCCGAGGAAAAATGGCTCGTTTCCGCCAGGTCCTGCGCGACTGCCTCGATTGGCGCTGTGCCTTTGGGGTGGTCCTGTGGTATGGTCAGTGCGAAGAGGCCGACGTCGCTGAGGAGGAGCGGAGCTGGTGTGGTGGTAAGGAGGGAAACTGGAAAAGAAATGACTGGAATATTTCACTGGAATATGAATGGGCTCCCACAGTCGACTATTTTTTTGATGAGGGTTGAAACGCAGGAATGTCCAGGTTTGTCTCTTAAAAAAAAGGGATGGACCCCCATTTTTATAGCTTGATTTCTGCAAGATGATACACAACGAACTCTTGGGAGTACATTTTTAATCCTATGGAAGGGCAATGAGGTTACAGCTACAGGATTATGATGGGGATTGTGAGCTGGGGAAATGATGTCCCAATTTGATCATCCCACGGATCGTCAAAGCGGTTAGTGGGGTGATCTTCCAAGAACTGGGGGTCATAAGGAGAGCCCGGAGCGCAGGCAGTTTCCAGATAGGATGCATAGTCCCTTGTTCTGAAAAATGCTGGGGAAACAAACTGGATAACCACTTTGGTACTATTTAAATCCTTTGGAAATGATGTTTAACAGATTTTAACATAATATCTAAGAACATTGCTACCTTACCTACTATGATTTTTTCCCCCTGCTGTAGGGTATCTAAGATTGTACATATGTTCCAGGACATGTTGACCAAAGTGGTGACATCCTACCTTGACGCAGCGAAGCAACAGGGCATGTCGTGTCTTGACGTTGAACCATTTATGGATGGGCGATGATGGGCGAAAGTCGCTCAGAAAATGCTGAGGTTTCCAGGGTTTCCATATCTATGTTGGTTAACTGGAGGGTATGTCTGAAAATGTGGTAGAATCTAAACTGTCTCGTGAATTCCTCATTTTTACTGGAATGGGCAAAATGTTCCGAACAAGTACAAAAGTCTCACATGACATATGGATTTGCAATGGAAACAAACCATGGGAGTTCCATGGAGTTCCACAGATTTTCACGTGTTTTCCTTCCTGAAGACTTCAACCTCTCTGCAACATTTCTGGGACAGCTTGGCATCATGGACTGAACGCCTCCGTCACAGCTAGTGGCACATACTCCAAATCACCTCCTTTAAACAAACTATATCACCTAAAAACACCTGAACTTTCTCCCAGGTGGTTTCAAACACTGTTGATCATTCGTCCCAATTCCAGTGCCTGACTGACGTCTGTCGGCTTGAAACACACCAGATCCGGAGCCTGGGGCTTTGCAGTGAGTCTCAGGTCTAGAATAAGACCTCTTCCGGGATATCTACAGTCCACCGCCATGCAAGACATGAGTCAAAGCTTTCAACCTGTTCCGCGAGTTGGTGAATCCATTCGCACCTTGGGCTGCGGCGGAACTGTTTCGTGGTGTCAAGACGGATTTTGAACGGGGGAAGAATTTGGAGGCTTTATCCCCATGGCTTTGCCTGAGAAGATTTTTCGCAGCACTTTGGAATGAGAATTGTTTCGAATGAGTTTCCTGAAGACGTCAACCATGCCCCCTACTAGGTAGGCAGTCAATCTCATCTATATAATTATATTTGATAGTTATCAATAGTTACTATAGCCCATCATTGAACCATTCTTGGTGGATCTGGTAGGAGTTCCGGCGGCCGTTTTCGGAGCTAGAATGAGATCCCAAAGTTGTGCATACCCTCAGGTAATATATCAGGTAATCAGGCAATCGAACATTTCAATGAGACGTCATCATTTCTAGATAACGGTCCCATTAGATCCCAAAATTCTGATAGACAAGTTGAAACCTGGACATTGTAAAGCAGATTTAATCTTTGACATGTTGGATATGGTTGTGTTCAATCTCTCTGAGGTCCCTTCTTGGGGATTTTAAGCATTTCCAGGCGTGATGGAGGCAGAACCAGCCAGTGGAATGTTCACCAATGGACGTAGCGATTATAGCCACCCCGAAAAAGATCCAAAAAAGATCAGAAAAGTAAAATCCCGCGGGAAACAGATCAGTGTCCAACGTGGTTTAAGCTTCTGGAGTTGTTTTTTTTGCAGTTGCTATACATACAATAATATATATTATATAATTATATATGTACATTTTGAGATATAATTGACCAGATAATCAAGTTGGGTATCCAGATTTTGAACCACAAATTGAGATATAGGGCACTTAAGACGTGAACGAAAATTCCTCAGTGAGACGATAAAAAGCATCCCATCCCCACCATGGTTCAATAGGGAGGTGTTGAATATTAGGAAGATATTATCATCCATAGTAATAATAAGTATATAACTATATAACTATATCAGTTACTGTATATTCCCATATTAATTCGCCATTGATATTTCCACATATATATATAATATATATATATATATGTATCCCATGATTGATGGTGGAATATCCCTGTTATAGCCATGAATCCAGTCACTTCAGGTGCCTGATTTTCCCAGGCCCTTCGGATCCTCCCGAGAGTCTGCAATTTGCAGCCATTCGGATGGCTGCTGGCTGCTCCTTGGGGGAAAGAAACGACGTGGCACACTTTGATTACCAGACCTATACGAAGCTTGGGCCAAGGATGTTGCGAGTAGGGACTGCACATATAAAATGAAGTTTGGCTAAGCCAGCAAGGCGATTTCCCCCAGTTACAAGTTAGTTTATAAACCCCCATCAGCTATAGCATGAAATATCCCGCATAGACATTGCCCTTGACCGTTAAACGTTCACCAGTCGTCACGTCAACTTAGCTATCATAAATCAGCGAGAAAAATCCCATGGGATCCCCATATTTACCAAGGGTCAATTCACCAGTTTCGTCGAGTTTTCCTATGAGTTTTCCAAGGGTTTTCCTTTAGTTTCACCTTGAACCCGAGCGTTTTCCAAGGAAAGATCCCTTGGACATCTCTTTGTCGTGGCATTTCTCAGTGCTGATGCTGGCCTTGCAGGGTGATGAAGCGGCCCGCGTCTTGGCACAATCATCAGAAAATAGTAGTATCTCAGAGGGATTTCAATAATTGGAATATATTCGGAATATCATTTGCCATATACATATATATATATATACACATAATATACTATACATATATGTATAAATATAAAATATTCATAATTACTGTATATTCATACTGTATATATTTTTAAGTTGTGCCGGGTTGCATGAGCAGTGGCTGCAAGACACCCCCTGTTGGGTCGATGATGATAGTAGTTATACCGAGCTATTCCAGCCGATATTTGATGGAATATCGTAGTCATCATAATTCATTCGAGCTTTTGAACGCTGCTCAATCTGAACTAGAAGGCTTCAACCCAAACTGGTATCAATTCTAAAGTGATGTGACTTGGACTTTTCTCCAAGAGTGCATCCTTTGATCCGTTTGTGGGGGGGATGGGTATTAACATGGATTCCGTTTGATACGTGGTTGGTGGGACTGGAATCTGCCAAGCTGGTCGTTCATTGGTGCAGCGTGTATATCCTCATAATCAAAGATGGCAATGAAAATCCACCATAAAATGGAGGTTTTATATATAGAATGTTTGATAGACAATGGAAAATCCATCATATCTATAGATTATTTTCCATTTTGTAATCAATGAAGGTTTTATAGAATGGAAAATCATCTATAGATATGATGGAAAATCCAGCACGCCATGTGAATGATTCCCTGAGGGTATGTTTGCTGGGATGATCAATCCATCTTGAATCCATAAGTTGATTGCTGATTTCACTCATGGTTACCCTCTGGTAAACTAACCTAGCTATGGAAAATCACCATGTTTAATGGGAAAATCCACGATCAATCCCTATTTTCAATAGCTATGTTCAATTACCGGAGGGTATTTTGATCCTACGTGGAACCATGATCCCCATTCTATTTTTGGGTGGTGGAAACCGGCACGGCTGGACCAATTTTCCATCGTTCAACACGGCTGGAATATCATCCCCATTCGACAAAATATTGGTTTTGACTGCCACCGATGAACCAAATCATACCAAACAAAACCATGAGAAATGTACGATTTGATGATTTTCATAGCTCCTCAAAGAATCTGGCGTTGTTTTTTTTTTACAACTGTTGATTTCTTTTGGTTGGGCACCTGTGAGATTCGCATCATTGATGCGGGTCATTGAGGCACGGCTTGTAGTGGAGCGGCCTTCCAAAGACTGACGCAGCAATACTGCAAGCTCTTGGAACAGAATGGCCCCTGGGCGTCCTAGGGCGACTCAGGGTTTGGGAAAACCTGAGGGGTTGAGATTGGTTTGAGAAAGTGATAAAAATGATGGGTAAGTTGGTTCATAACATTTTCTAACTATGATAGCAATGGTATTTGTGGTGCATATACCTACGGTTAGATGGATTTGGTAAGTTGTTCTTAAAAAAAAAACGTGTTGCCATGAAATTGGACATTGACAAATCAGATTAGAGAAAATCCTGCAGGGTTCGGGGGCCCCTTGGTGTCATCCAGGGAAAGAAGTTCATTGCAGAAAAACGGTTTTCACTGGATTGGTTTAAGGGAAAATCTACAGGAAACCTCTATATTTGATGGGAAAATCCATGGTTTCCGGTTTAAATTTTCCCATTAACCAATCCATTGAGGTTTGGTTGGATTGGCCTGGATTTGCTGAAATTGTGATGTGTTTTCCCCCACGGCCTGGACATCCACTACTGGAATCTATTTTGGAGCATATTTTTCACCATGTTCTGAGGCTTCGGCAAATCCAAGACATGGAGGAATGACATGGAATAGTACCCCAATCATTAAACGTGCCTGAGGTTAGCTTATTGCTAGCCCCACTTTATGTTGGACACCACAGAAAGGGCGTGCCACGTTGCATGTAGCCGGGGCTTCCTGGTTTCACACAGTTTTGGTAGTGCGAAGCAGATCTACCTGGGAGCAATGTACTGTTTACAAATACAACATCATCTATACTCGCAAGAAAATCTCTATAGTCTTTCGTCTATTATTCTAAAATATCTCTACAATTCTATACATCTATCCGAATCTATCCCACTTCATTTGATCCACTTTCCAGGTTCCTCCCGATGGGCCGTCTACGTGGCCCACTTCCTCTCCGAGCCACGCGCGCGCTCTGCGCTGGTGCGGCAGCTGCTCACCAGCCACGCGCGGGCGGGTCCCACTGGGACTGCGACGGAGCTACCGTGGCCCGAGCTGCCGCCAGGTGACCACAACGGGTTTGTGTGAACATAGAGGGTCTAGTCACCCCCCAAAACTGGCCAATTTTAGATGGAAACTATGGGAAAGTGATGATTAACCAATGGATTTTGAGGGTATAGTACCCACCAAAAAGTGGTTGAAAAGTTGAAAACCTGCAAATTAGTAAAAACAGGCTTTTTTGCAAGTTCAAGCGTCCCTTGTCCGGGTCAACATGAGGTATGGCTTCAGGGTTGAATGTTCCAAAGCCGAGCAGGTCCATGCAGCCCTCAATCCAGAGGTACCGTATCTAGCAGGTGGCCACAAAAGTCAGTTTCGTGCCGGCCCATTCCCTTGGGGAACCACGAGAAAGCTATCCAGAAGTTGTTTCAAGACTGGAAGTGGCCTGCCAAAGCCATTCACACGGTTGGACGCTCAGCTGATTCCTCAGGCTTGATGTGGCTTATCCACGCTCAGCAGCCTCCTGCTTCTCTTGTGTACACGCTTGATCATGGGGATGTGGTAATTCACCAAGAAACCACAGGACCCAAGCAGGTGTGGAAGCCTCCACAAGCCCAAGCATCCTGCCAAGAACGTCGGGCTCATTTTCCAGAACCATTGCAGGAACACCCATGGGCGGAGGCAGCCGAGTCTCTTCCTCGCACTCCGCCGCCACGCAGATCGCTGCTCTGGAAGCCACTTTGGATCAGAGGATTGCCAAGCATGTGCGAGAAAGTCAAGGAGACAGAGATGATCCTATGCAGCCTGCCATCGAACCACGCATTCAAGCCTTAGAAGCCCAGATGGCGCAGATGCAACAGAAGTCGCAAAACATTGAAGGCAAAGTTGAATATCTGAACCAGCAGATTGAGCACCAGACGCACAAGATTGAGACAAGCTTGGACCATAAGCTCAATGCGCAGATGACTCGTATTGAGGCACTGTTGTCCAAGAGGCCCAAGGTCGGAGAATGACAACCAGGGAACTATCATCCTGGTTGCACACTTTTCGGCATCATTTTGCGGTTGCTATAAGGTCAAAATCCAGTGGTTCATAGTCGCTTTCCCTCTAAAATTGGCGATGTTTCAGAGACCCAGACATTTCTGATGGATGATGGGATGTAGTGGGGAGGGTGGTGCTCAAGTTTGTCAGCTAAGTCGGTTGCTACTTTAGAATGGCTATATCATGAGGAAGATAATTTGATAGTGTGATAATGAATCATGAATGATTAATGATGGGTTACTTGGAGGATCATCCCACTTAGTAACCGGCTAGAAAGGATAGTTACAAGCCATTTGTATGTGGGATAGGAAGTCAAGGCTTCAAAGATTTGATTCATTGAAACATCACAAGCCATGGCTGATTCTTGGTCTTAATATGTCTTAATCAGGGGTCCCAATTGTTAAAACAGGGGCATCCCGTGTTGTCTTCATCTTGGTGATATCACACCTTGAGTGAATTTGGTCTCTGCCCACTTTTGTCGACACAAAAAGCGTGTTGTCGGAAAATAAACACCTTCCGAAGCTGCTTCTCGCACCTGTATCTTGAGTTGGTTATTGTTTATTTTCACTTTTCAATTGTAGAAATTTGTAGAATGATATATAGCTACAATAATGATTATTATTGTTAACATTTACCATTATTGTTAGTGTATATAGCACTTGCATAGGCATAGAGTCTTAGTTCAACCCAGAAACCCAGAAAAACCCAGCCGTGGCACACACCACGCCGCAGCATCCCAAGCAGGTTGGCTCCATCGTGCGCAAGCTTTGGCGATGGAACAGCAGCGCAACTGGTGTGGAGCCTTGTGGTGCTGGCGGAAATGCGGTGGAGAGGAGGCTCACAACGGCCGTGGAAAACGGTGATGGAGCGACCAATAGGTGAATCAAATGGCGATGAGGCTGATATTTCATGGGGATGTAATGGTGATATTTCATGCAGATGTGTAATGAATTATAATGACAATTGAACTTTTTGTTTGGGCAATGGGGATCTCACGATATTATATTCATGGGGATCTTGGTACAAGAATCCAGCATTTTGTGGTGATACTATCGAGATGTAGCGGGGATACAGTGGTTGAATCTGGATTTGCTGAGTTGATTATTCTTTGCATCTTGATATTTCATGGGGTTCCTCGAGCAAATCCAAAGGATGGGACCAACCGCACATGGTAAACGTTAAACAACCAACGGAAGATGGGGAGGCAACTAGCAGAAGATGGTGATCAAATCCGCAAGAACGGAATTTAACCAACATACATGGGTTTTAGGTTTGGGTATCTTGGGTTTGACTCGTTTCAATATTCAAAAAGTAGGGGAGTTTAGTACAACTCAATCTTTTGGCAACAAACAACTGGGATGTATTAAGCTTTTTAATTACATACCTGCCAGCTAGATGTTTTTTTTCTTGCAAGGCGTCTAAGGTCGGCCACCACAAGATGATGAAAGATGGGACAAGATGACCACTGTGGGTCCTTCTTGAAGTGGCTAACGGACAATAGTTAGATTCTTGTTTGCTAGTAATTGGTTCTGGGGGAAGTGTAAGATCAACCGTTTACCCTCTGGCAATCAAGCTTGGCATGCCTGAGAATCAATCATTTATTATCATTTATCGATGGTTTTCCCAGCTAGAAATCTCTGTTTGGCTCGGGGATTTCTCAGCCAGCCATGTTTGATGACAGCGTTGCAGGTAGTCATTAGTTTGGTAGATTGGATGGGCTTCAACCTGTCCAATAGTCCAAGCATTTGGAGGGATTCTGAAGCAATTCACCAAGATGATCAAGTCATGTCATATGATATATATGATATTGTTGGTCATAGATCTCATTCATATTCCCTATTATATTCCCATTGAATGATGATAATACCAATTGTTCAAGGGTGGTGTTTGTTTTCCATCTCTTGTAGGATCATTGAGGCGATCTGCAACTGGTTCTTTTGGATAGGTCCACCAGAAATGAGCTTAGGATTGACTTTGTCAATGGATTGGTTAATGGGACAATTTACAGGAAACCCCTATATTTCATGGGAAAATCCATGGTTCCTGTAGATTTTCCCTTAAACCAATCCAATGACTTTGGAATTGTCTAAAGATATAAATACACTTTTGCTGGATTTGCTCAAGAAGAGTTTGTCTTTCAATCCACCGTCTGGGAAATCTACTGGGCCTATGTCTTGAATGGTCACATGGAACAGCAAATTTCAGATTAGGTACCCTGTGGCAATTTGGCGTAATTATGGAACATCATCCTTTTTGAGAGGTGAATAATCTATAGATTGGCCATCTAGTTTCAGTTGCTAGGGGGTAGAAACAAAAAGACCAACCTTGTGGGTCCATTGATGCCCCCGTTGAGCCAGTGATGCCTTGATGCTGATGGAAGAACATGTGGCCAAACATGTTTCCCTACAAGATTATGTACTTGGGGGTGCAGTTCCATTAATAAGTGGATTAGAGACCATAGTCACTCCTACTTGGAATGGTTTTCAAAGATCTCGTCATCATTTCGACCAACTAGTCCTCACTGGTGAACATTATCATATGGTAATGGACAAGTGCCCCATTTGGTTTGATGGTGTTCATAGGAATTTTTGTTCAACAACGTTTGACTCACTGGATTGGCTTAAGGGAAAGTTTACAGGAAACCCCTCTATTTGATGGGGAAAATCCATGGTTTCCTGTAAAATTTCCCATTAACCAATCCATCGATTGACTACTGCAGAGCAATGGTAGATTTCGATGATGGTTTCTGTATCCATCTTGGAACACACCCTCAATCTTTGCTGCATACGGAAGATGAACGAAACAAAAGGTATAAATCCAAAGGTGTCAACACCCCGATGCCCTCGCTTCTCGGTTGTCACCCTAAAAGAGCTGTTGTCCAGCTGGATATATATTCCCTCCAAACATGGTACAATAGGCTTTGATCGTGTTTGATCCCCATATACATCCTAGGCTTGAGATGAAGGCTATTTATAGATCAAACAGAGTAAAAAACAAATCCACAGATGAAATCCTCTGTTTCTCCTGCTTGTATAGGGCAGACACCCGCCACGACACACCCCCTAGTGCGCAGGCTCGGGCGATCACCATTGCGTGTGGCTATCTCTTGGGTCCTGCTATGCTGGGTGTCTGGGATCTATTTTTTTGAAATGAGAATCCGGGCCTTTTATGTGGTGATTTTACCCTCTGGGAATTAAACGTAGCTATTGAAAATGACCATTTATAGTGGATTTTCCCATTAAAAATGGTGATTTCCCATAGTTATGTGGCTGTTTACCAGAGGGTATGTGATTTGACCAGCGAAAAAAATTGTTGTTTAATGGGATTTTTTGTGGGATGTTGATTGGTTATGAAATGGGAATATACTGGGGAGAATTTGGATACAGTTGGTGCAGATTTGGCTATTGTATTGTCTTATGTCATATGTCTTAGGGGATATATGGGGGGAAATGATGGGGATATAGTATATTGTGGGGAAATAATTGTAACATCCATTCCAAAATAGTGATAAAACGAACCTTTCTGTTTCTTTTGGGAGGTTCTACTATATGGTTTGGCGTGAAATATGTTGTTTCTACAGTTGGTGTAGATATGAAGTCAAAAGACATGGCATTAGTTTCGTCTTTGTCACAATCCACCAAGAATTGTCCCATTCCCAGATTAGATTACCGTCGAGTAACGCTAAGAGTATGGCAATTCGAGTTAGTAGCCCTTTTTCAAACCCATGTCTTCGCTACTTGCGGGGAGCTTTTCTAGTTCCACGAATCAGTGGGTTCTAGTTCACCACGGCTGTAGAGGTTGTAGATCATCCCATCTGGAGGTTCTTACCATAGTTATAACCATTTATAGCCGTTAATATCCAACTGCACCCCAAGGAACATCTATGATTCCCTGGAGGTTATTACCATAGTGCCAATCAGAGCCATTAATCTCCCCAACTGCACCCCATCTATGATTCTGGAAAGGTTTGGTTCCCTTGGGCCGAGGACACGCCTTTTCGCCCTTCAAACGTGGCGCGGTGGAGGCGATTCTCTTGGCACCCATGTGCCCTGCCGCAGATCGTTCTGGTGTCACTTCGGGGGCTCTTGTGGAGACCGGCTGGTTCTGGTGAAGGGCAAAGGTTTATGAGATGTGATATGGCACTATAATTAATATGTCTACTCTATTCTCCTTTGTAGGGTATCAACAATATTCAACAATAAGCAGCTAGCCTGGTGGAGGGTTCAAAATATGGGTTGATGTTCCAGATGAAGAATGGGATCTTCTAGGTGGATCAAGTCTGGAGCTTCATATCTGTGTGATATCTCCAGTTCTCGCCCGCCAATCTTGGCAATCCTCTGGTAATAACGTAGCTATGGAAAAGCGCCAGTAGGCAAATCATCACAAAACACCTATAAATGGGCCAGTTCCATAGCTATGTCAAATAGCCAGAGGGTATATACATGGTCAAAACGTTGCTTATTTTGCAGCAACATGGCTTGGTCATCACCCCAGTGACAAGGGTTAGTACACCCATGATTTGAAGATTCCCATTATGGGATGGATGACCGTACCCTATGCACTATGTTTTGACCATGGCATGTATAGCTCTCAAAATCACTGGTTTTGGGACTTGTTTCCCTATGATACTTCAATTTTGTCGGTTGAGCACATTTCCAAGTTTTGCCTTTTCACATGACCAAAGTTGCTGGTGCTTGGGGTTCAATTCGAGTCAAAGTAGGGATGTAGCTTCTATGTAATGTAGTTATTGTGACAGAGTTTGCATCCATCTTGTGGTTCTTGAAACCAACTATGGTCATACCAAGTTACAAGCTCATGAGAAGTTGGTAGTTTGTCCCGAGTTGGCATCGAAGCCCACCAACTGGTTCACTCCTGACTGCTGCTGTAAAAGAACACAGGTGAGCAGGGTTCAACACCTCCTGTCATTCCATGAAATACTGGTAGGTTAGTAGAAATTCACAGTTCATATTGGAACCTGTAGTCCCAAAAAAAGGATCAACCAACCATGATTTATCAAGAGGACCATATGTTTGATGGTTCAAGCCCCGTGTAATTCAAGGTCAAATTCCAAATAAATCAGATAACATCACATATGTTCCTCATGTTTGTTGGTTGTCTCACCATATTGTTCATGCTAAATCACATGAAATCGAAATCAATTTTCACGTGTATATAAATTACCCGATATACATCTAAATATATACATATCATATATATATATATATATATATAAATATATATACACATACCACATAAGATACTCACCTCAAGCTCTCCAAAAGGCATCGTTTTTGGGTCTCCGGTTTTGTTCTCAGGACGCCTGCGGCGCGTTGGTTGCTGCAGTCCCTGGAGGAGCTGAGTGGCGCCATGGGATGCCACGATGTCTTCTGGGCCGAGGCGCGGTCGGGGCTGTGGAAAACCCATGGGGAAACGTGAGGAAAATGATCTAGAAATGGATACCCTCTGGTAAACTAACATAACTATGGAAAATCACCATTTTGTATGGGAAAATCCACTATTTCACTCTATTTCTATGGCCATTTTCCATAGCTATGTTAGTTTACCAAGAGGGTAAATGGCGGGTAAACTCAGGGAAACTCCACATCTATTGTCTGAAAATATGGGGAAGCCCCAATTCCGATTCGATCCTCACTTTGCCAACTCAAAACTTGCTATTTCTTGCTATGCCCTATTTTCAGACAAGCCCAAATGAAGCATGGGGTGATCCAGACAGACAAACAATGATAAAAAAGATATATTGTTGTAAAGCAATGTCATAAACCACCCATATGCATTGATGGTTTCAACCCCTGCCATAGACATTTTGATTTGGACCATGGTTTACCATTGCTTCACTAATACTAAACAGATATAGGTTGGATTTGATTGGGTCAGATTGGAGTAGATTGGATGGCTAGAGAGCTCTGTAAGCAACAATAATCCGTATTGAAAAAAAAATGTAGTCAGAGCTTGGCAGAGCCACATCCCGAAGTTGGATTTTGATGAAGTAAAATCAGGCATATCTCATAAATTGATAAATTGATGCATTTTTTTTTGTATTAACACTGATTTGGACATTGGCGAGCTGATTGGCGGTGAGGTGTGGAAAAAAAAACATTTGCAGACGCTGTTCGATTTCATGTTCTTAAAAACAAACAGTACCCTCCAGTAAACTAACATAGCTATGGAAAATCATCATTTTTTATGGGAATATCCACTATAAATCGCCATTTTCAGTAGCTATGTTAGTTTACCAGAGGGTACCAGGTATTGCTAGAGGGTAGGTAATGCCCGTTCCAAAGCTGCCAGATGGAATCCCATAGATTGGTTGCTGGGCTACCACTAGTGAACCGTCAACCCGTAGTTTCCCCGTTTCCTCAAACTGAGCCTATGCTGAAAGTTGGCTTTGACCGTCAGATGACCAGGAGCAATCCTTATCCAGATCATGACCCACTGACTGCGAAAGAAGGGTGGACGAAATAATTGGATACTTACTTGTGATATTCAGTGACAGAATTGTGCGCCACTGCCACTGTTAGCTTGGTTGCCCTGGCAAGTGTTCCACGTGAAATGGCCGTAGAAGTTGAACCTGTGGTTTTCGCCCCGCTGCCAGCAGCACCATGGTTGACATGTTCAAAAAGCGCGCACTGGTTTCTCTTAGCTTGCGAAAGTTCACAAAATCTTGCCTTGAAGCTTGAAGCCGCTGTACGGAGTGCAAACAAATCCAACTGCGCGTCAATTGTGTGTAGTTGCTGACCATGTACCTACAGACCCTCATTTAGTCCATGAAAAGCTGCGTTCGTCCGAAACTGTTGGTGTTTCTTCCCATTTTTATGTATATTCATAAGGTCAGTGAGCTGTCAAGGTATGGAATTTTTACCAATATGCACTCCCAAAATGACAGTGATGTAGGTAATGTGGTAAACTCAATAGTAAACCATCCTCAATATTTTTTTCATAAATGCACGGTAAATAATATTGTGTATATCTTCCCGATTTTTTTAAATTTATTGGGTTTACCACATTGAATAGTGGTCGATGTTCGAAAGACATCAAAGATTGCTTCCAATCCATGGGCAACAACAATTTGAAATAGCTCAATTTGAACGTCAGATATACCCCAGTTATATGTAGGTTGCTAATCACATCCTATCCAGTATTCATGGGTCATATCACCATTTGTAAGAACAAAACCCACATTTTTGGTGAAAATCCCAATAGTCATCCTATAAATAGTCATAAATAGTTCATTATAATCCCAGATGCGGTTGTCTGAAACAAGGTTCCCTAGAATCCAGAGGATGATCATCAATCTAATTTTCATAGATATGGGTTTGTCTGAAAACAGGGTACCTCTAAATCCAGTGGTTAACCATGGTTAACCATCATTTTCCCTATTAAATGGTCATTGTTTGGGTGTACCCCATTTTCAGACAGACCCATATTTATATACCATTGTTTAAAGGATTCCCGATATGAGATGGATGCCCATGAACATCCACAAACGATGGCTCCCATGTATCTTGACCATGGCACATACATCCCACAGCGTCCCCATATATCCCATAACATCCCCAGATTTTGGATACATTCCCATATTTTGCTGGTTAAACCACCATGTTCAATGGTTCAGATCGAATCAAACAATATTCCATGAATCCAGCATTATTCAATTATTCCATCAATAAATGTGGTTAAACCACCATTTTCTGGGAATCTATCTCATAACCCCCCTAGAAATCCCCTATAAATCCCTTACAAGTCCCCCATTATAGAGCTTCTATAAATCTCCTATGGTTCACACCATTAAATTTAATTCATATCAATGGGTGTACTATAGATATTAGTATATATTATATTATATATACCAACTATAGATATTAACCATCCAAAAAAAATCCCATATGAACCATCCCATCAAATTGGGATAGTTATAGATATTAAAATACTATAGATACTAACCATCAAAATCAACTATATATATATATTATATATACCAACTATAGATATTAACCATCCAATTAAAATCCCATATGAACCATCCCATCAAATTCCTACATATCCTTTTGTGGTCCCGGCGCCAGGTGGGTCGCGACACACTGGAGCTGCTGCGCGACTGGTCCGAGGCGTCTGCAGATGGCGCGCCGGCGAAGTTCCAGCCGCAGCGCTTGGTACGGCTGCACTGGAAATGCGAACGCCTGCGGAAATGCCACGTGGTGGGAAAGACTGGAATGGCATGGTGAATATCTATAATGTGGGTAAAACAATAATAAACCACCCATTTGGGAATGGTATATACAACCTATTTATGGTGATTTAGGGGATGGTTTATTATTGTTTTAACAACATTACATCCAGTAAACTAACATAGCTATGGAAAATGGACCATTTATAGTTGATTTACCTATTAAAGATGGTGATTTTCCATAGCTATGTTAGTTTCCCAGAGGGTAGTCTAGTTAATATGTTCATAGTACACCCACTATAAGTTTTTATATGGAGGGAATGGGATGGTAAATACATCTATAAAACCCCTGATATTTGAAATGGGGATTTGATGATTTTGATGTAATGGGAGTAGAATCGGGTAAATAGGCCTCCGTTTACGATAGCTAAGTCTATGTTGACGTAGAACTTGGTGAACTTTTGGGTTTATGGGGGATATCACTGTAGTATTTATGGGTTTATAGACCGACTAACATCACTGGGGGCAGTTCACCTGCAGACCTTCGCATGGCCTGAAGGTCCACTATTTTGAGAGTCTAAAACAAATGATGGGTTTTTGGACAAGTTGCTATGCTACTTTCTCTGGTGATTGCTATGGTGATGGCTATACATGGAGATTGATGATTGACTTCACGGATGGTGTAGATTTGTGTCGTAGTTTAGGTGGGCTGCAAGGTTAGGACAGTATGGATATTGTACATGCATATGTATTATAACTACATTAAATATATATATATATATACATATACACATCATATTATGCAATTATAAATGTACGTATGTATATATATATATATATGTATATATATACTATACGATCATGTTCCTGATTTCAAGCTGGTTTGTTGGAAATAGTGACATGGGATGACATGGGTGAACCACGGTTGGTGAAGGATTGGCGTGGGTGCTGATTGCAATGACATCATGAAACATGATTGGTTTGGCTTCACTTCATTTCGGAAGTATATTCCAGTGTATGAACACCCCACGGCCCATAGTTGCAAGATGTTACACACATTTGTTTACTCAGGTTCATTCTACCCGTAGACTTCCTTAGATTGTTGCATGTTGTTGGATAAGAGTAAAATGACAACAATCATCAGGTTGTATGACTCGATGCTGTTTCAGCACAAAGCATGGCACAGCGGGGTCCACCGAGGTATGCTGGGCTTTCCGCAATGAGCGTTGCTTCCGCAGCGACGTTGACGCGCGCGACGTATCAGTCGAAAAAAACATGGGATGGCACCTATGGGGTGGACGGGAACCAGGATGTTAAGGGGTTATCAACTAGCATCAACCCTTCCTAGGGGTTTCTCTTCTTGTAATCATTGATCACAAATAAATGTGGGATTTTCCATTGCAATGTTTGATTACCGGAGGGTAAACCCCTTTTGATTGGGAGAGTACCTTCTGGAGGTATCTTTGCAGGGGTACCCTTGGAATCCTATGATATGAGTTCATTTGCAAACAGTCTACCTTCTGGTAAACTAACATTACTATGGAAAGTCACCCTTTTAATGGGAAAATCCACTATAAATGGCCGTTTTCCATAGCTATGTTAGTTCACCAGAGGGTACCTCAAAATCCCACGGTGTTGTTTTACATATTTCTCGTTGCTTTGGCTAATTTTGTTTGAATCCACCATGTTTGGTCACACACACACAAATATCATCGTATATCCAGTCTGTTTGAAGATAGGGTTTGCCAAAAATTACTGTTTATGCATTGTAATTCTAAGGTATTCCCCACTTTCAGACACTTATTTTTTTTTCATTAGTATCATTATTACTATTATCATTATTACTATTATCATTATTACTATTACAATTATTATTACTATTATTATGATAAATATATCATTATATACATACTAAAATAATTGTTTGAATCTCTCTTGTTGATGGTTAAATCCCACGTGTTCAAGGATAATTCCCAGGGTTGCTCGGAACATAAGTAATTTTGCATACTCCCTGCAACTATAGAAAAGGTGAATTATTCCCAATAGGGTGGACAAATTGGTCATTGGTTCCATAACTTTTCCTCTCTATGTTTAACTGATTGTTCATATGGTTTTTCCGCATTTTCCATAGTCTTACATAGTTTTCCATATGTTTTCCGTATGTGTTCTCTATATTTTCCTTCTATCTGGGGGTGGACAGGGAGCAACCCTAGACCTCCACTCTTTTTTTGCCAAGTACCCGAGGTTCCTTATGCCTATGGAATTGGCCACAGGACCAAGTCGGTAGCTTTGCCGTGGGAAAATGGGGTGGTTAAGGGTGATTAATGGTACTTAATGGTTATTTGAGTTTTACGCATCCGTAGGGCCTTGAGATTTTGACATCCGGGGGCCATTTTGTAGCTGAATCCAGATTTTTTGTGTAAATTACGTAGGGATGCAGTTGGCGTTTTAAATGGCTCTGACCATGTTTGTAACTTTATAACCCCCATAAGTTGGAATATGATCCAATAATTATCGCATAATATGATCGCGTTTTTTTCCCCCACTTATTTCAGTGGATTCCCCTCCCAAAAAAATAGTCACCAAAAAAAGCCTCGTTGGAAAAACCCAAAGCTGCTTTTTTGTGAAATCCTTCGAGGGAGGGGGACCTCAGGTGCCTGATCATGTCGACTTTGTTGCACATGCGGACGAGGCTGGGGAGCTCCCTACTGGTTGGTCAACGATTTGGGACTTGGTGGAGGGATTGACATGGAGATGAAATGGGAAGATGACAGTCAACCATGGGAATGGAATTTGATAGAATTTGTTTAGATAACTGAGATAGCTATCAATTTGGCGATACATTGGGATACACAATCATGAGCCGGGTGTGGTCTGAAGCAATGTCACGGTAAATCCCTAAGATATGGAAAGTCCATCATGAATGTACTGTAGACTGTAGACCATGAACAAACCAGAAACCCAAGGATTTCCATTGTATGTTTACTGGAGGCTATTTCTGGTCAAATTGGTAACCACCTGGCAAGCATGGAGAAGTCATGGCCAGGTGAGTGGTACAAAGAGACCATCAATGCATTTCCTTTTGATGCTCGGCTCATCGACCCGGCGGAAGCGACTCGCTTCGCCTCACTAGCTGCACCTCAATGAGTTGTGGCTGCGTTCAAACCCCCTGTTGATTGGTGATTTTATGGGGTGATACTATCCAGTAATCCCTTCCCCCTAATACTGACCCCCCCAATAATAAACACCTCAGGTAGTTTTTATTATTGGGGGGGGGTTAGTAATAGGGGGAAGGGATTATAATTACAGTACATACTATATATTGTGGATGAACAACCCATGAACTGGGAAATTATAAAGGGACAACGATGGACAACATTTCAAATTCTGAACACTGCTCAAATGTGTCGCACATCCAAGGAATGAATGCTTGTCTTTGAATCCATCCGACAGGCCACTTTTGTCACTGCTGTCACTGCTGTCCCGTGATGCGAACTGGTGGGGTCGATGATCGGCAAGAAGGGAAAGATGGGAACGTGACCAATGAAAACCTTACTTGGATGTTCATCCCAGTTAGTAAGTGGTTTACTTCACCACCCAGTTATGGGATATCCCGCCAATGGTGTACTTCCAAACCAGATCTGATTGGCGCAAGCGCATCCGAGAGGCCCAAAAAGATGCCGAAAAGTGTGCTTCCAGGTGGTTGGTTCGATGATCTTCAATACATCTTAATACATATGTCATATGTCCTATTGTTCCACTTTTCGGCATCTTTTTGGGGGTTCCTATATATAAATAGATCATTATCCAAGGACTGAGGGATATGACCAAGTAGGGCACACGAATGTCACATATACAAGTATGGGTTATACCCTGTGGTTATTTAACATAGCCATGGAAAATTGCCAATTTTGGATGATTTTCTCATTAAAACTTCCATTTCTAGGGGATTTTCTATGGCTATGTTAAATAACCAGAGGGTAAATGTTTTCTCTGGTGGCAATGGAAAATCTATGGACAGCTGGATTTGTCTGAAAATTTAGGGAAAAAAAATCACATGGCGTAGCATTTTCCCTATTGAAATAGCCATCAGGTGGGTTATTTTCAGAGACACCCATTTAGATTTCAGGCACACACATTAGCAAAACATACGGGCTGGTCCATCGAAGCACCTCGTTTTTTTCGAGCGTGTCAGCTTGGATGAGCAGGAAGTTACAAGGTGAGACCACCAAGTGATGTTGGTTTATAATCCCCATGAATACTATAATTCTATTCTTCATAAACCCAAACGTTAACCAAGTTATATACGTCAACTTCGCTATAGTTTGGGCGCCTCACCTTGCAGGAAATGATGAATGAGTGATCTATACTTACAACATATATTTATATTATTTTATATTATATATAGAGTTATATATGGTGTACATGTATATGACCCAGCAACTATTGTGAGCATTGAATCGGACTGCACGGCCCATCCATGGAAAAAAAAAAAAAAAACAATCTCCAAACATTCCCATGGCCGTCAGCTGAAAGTGTTTCGTCGCTTGGCCGTGTTTCAGCCTTTGACCAAGCAACATACACAATGAGAAGAAGACATCAACAACTGCACAGCAAAGCAGGTTTGGAAAATTGATCAGAGATAGTCCAAGCAAATGGGATAAAAACAGATAAGAATAGGGTATAGTAAAGTTGTGAGCCGGATCATGGTGATCATTGGTGCTTCTGGCACTTTGATGTGGTGCCCCATACACTCCCAACAGGCCGAGCGCAGCTTAGCCACTTAGGATTTTTGCAGTACATCCTGGATATTCTGTCCAGTGGTTTATCAATATGGAGGAAGCTAAAGAGCTATGGTTATTATCTATTTTTCCCTATTCAATGTGGAGGTAAGGAGCTACTCAGAGTTTCCCAAGCATATTGTTCCATGTTTCGAGCCAACTGTGAAAAACTGCTTCGTGTCAATCAATTGCTTCCACCGTGGGCGACTCTGCTGCGCGGTGTCATGGCATGTCCTACCTTCGAGGTAGAGTACCGGGGACGTCATCAGGGCTTGCTGTAAATTCTGCAACCGCCGGCTTTTTTTAGGCAAATGATCAAGCCTCATAGATGATAGTTGGAATTATTGTATCTCCAACAAACAGTTTACTTATGACTTATTTCAAGCTTATGTATGTTTGTGTGAATTACAGCAATTGGCACAGAATGGTGCTTAAACCATGTAGTAAACCCCCATGTTTGAGGATTTGGGGGATTGGATGTACCAATGTACCATCAAACATTGAGTTTTTGCATGTTTTTACCAAACGCCGCAGCTATTTGATGGTTAAGCTATCTGGTGGTTTGTGAAATTGCGGGATATAGCCCATTCATATTCGCAGACTATTCCCATTAAATGGAGAGAATCCCCCATTATAAATAGTCGTTTACTGGTTATTGTCATAGTTATACCCATAGACTGGTTGGTTTTGACTTAATTAATCCCATTAAAATTTACATTGAATGATGATATTCCCACATTGCATGGTGATTTTGCTGGTTATTACCATAGTTATTCCCATGAAACATCCCATAGTCATTATATTCCATTATAACCCATTCATATTTCCCATGACATTCCCATGAAAGGGTGATAATTTCCCCATGAAGCGCTGCCGATGTTGCTGCGAAAAAAACCTTGCGGCCAGGAGCTGCTGGACGAGCAGTTGGAGTCGCTCAGGGCTTCGCTGCTACGCAACTGGGAGATGAAACATGGGGATACGAAGAGAAATGGGCATTGTATCAGCAAACACCGGGTTGGTTTAAGGGAAAATCTTATCTTAACCGGAAACCATGGATTTGCCCATCAAATATAGAGGTTTCCTGTACATTTTTTCCCGTAAACCAACCCAGTGACACAAACACTATCACAAAACATGGGTTTGCTACCTTAGTATATTCATGTATATTCTATAGGAATATCATGGAATTTCATGGAGATATATCAACCATGATAGGAATCTAATGGGAATTTAATGGGATGATAATGGGATGCACTATCTATGAATCAAACATGGCAATGGAAAATCCACCATTTATAGATGATTTTCCCATAGAGACCTTCATTTATAGGGGATTTCCAATTGCCACGTTTGATTACCGGATGGTAAAGATGTTTACTGATGTTACTGATGTTTAATGATGATTAATCATTTGTAATTGGAGGTTTCTTAGGTCATCGCGGATTCCCAAGTCACCATGGATTTCAGTACCAAAATAGTCTAATGACTTGGAATCATAATTGAGTTTCATCATGATCAGTTTAAGTCATATGCGCAGTCAAAAACAATGAGGATCTCCCCAGATTGGGAGGATTAAATGGTTTTTCAGATGAAGATTTGGGTATGATCCCCACTTGAGTGGTATTTTGGCAGAGGTTTGATGGTGGGTGTTTGTTTTGCATGATGTGGGTGAAGAGTGATTTCTGCAGACTGTACTTAGTCACTAGGCGCGGTATAATCCTATGAAATATATTGGTTGCTTGCTTCCTGGAATGGATGCAGGACAACACCATAGATGGTAATTATAAAGGATATGCCAAATGGTTGGGTGATGTCCAACTGGGACATTGAATGACCCCAGAATGATTCAGGCAACATCTTTGAGTTCTCTTCGACATCCACGAAGAGGATAAGGTGATCACCTGGCAAGGCGCATGGCCACGAAGTTTGCACAGCCAAGCAGCACCTGGAGGCTGATGCCCAGCTGCCCAGCCTCCAGAAGAGGTAGCCACGTCGCTGACCGTTTCGGTCTTGGGACAAGGTGTCGAACAGGTTTGGCAAATCATTCAACTTTGGCCTGTCGACATATCATGATATCCAATGAATATCACAAGAATTGGAGAGAACAAACAATGTTAACTAACATGGGACATGGGAACTAATTGGAATGAATTATGGATCTATCACTTGGGTCTACGCTAAAAAAAGATCCTTCTATGCGGCAACAACAGCCATTTTATGGTGATTTCTGGTCGGACATTCTTATGCATTCCTTTCTGGAATATGTTACTTATATTAATATAATTGTATATAAGATAACTATATATAATTGTATATATATATATATATACATGTTGAAAAACCCACCATGTGCAGATCATTTCCCTACGGAAGGGATGGGTTTTCCACATCTATGTTTGTCGGGTGGTTATTATTGTAGCGTGGTGCCCCCCACTTATAAGTTGGTTTATAGTCCCCTATTAACTATATCTAATATATAGATAATATAGTTATATTCCCCAAAAACTGTATAGTTATTTGAGTTATAAACCAACTTAGCTAATTATGGGGCATTCTGGGGCACCAACCATAAAGCATCCACGATATCATCATGCATGGGTGCTATAAACCATCCCGAAATGGTAGGATTGTTATTGGGTTTACCACATAGAATTCTCTCAGATGCCATCCATTTGTGAGGCAAGCACACCTTCGAAGTGCGACGCAGCACATGTTCCAGCCGCTCAATCTGCAAACGGTCGATTTGTTTCAATGAATTGTCAATATCAATGTTTGTGGACTGGTAGTTTTGTATTTGAGATAAATAACATGGTCTAATTAAATATATGTGTGATCCATGATAATCCATATACTATTTAACATTCAATATCCGTATTTCTATTTTTTTGTCTGGGGGGTATCTATGGTGTTTGGCCGCCAAGTGGAAGTCAATGGCTGAGACCAGGGAGCATTCCTGCGTGGTGCTACAGTGTTGCTGTGTGTATCTCATTCCACCGTTTCCGGAATACCCTGTAGTAATAATTCCCTTCATTAGGGCTTTCTCAGTGCTTTCTCGGATTTTATGTGTCACCAGTGCAAGCCACTAACCAACTCTTCATTTGGAAAATAAGATAAATATCATAGGATTGAGAGATATAAGTACAATCTGGTAATCAAACATGGCAATGGAGCATCCAGCATTTATAGATGATTTTCCCATTGAAACTTCAATTTAAAGGGAATTTCCCATTGCCACGTTTTTGTTTTCAATGGGTTTCCAACTTGTAAGGTCTGCGTGATGTATGCCTCCAAAAAATGTGTTTTCGGGGGCAGTCTGGATAGGTAATACCGTTTGTGAGCGGGATTGCCATGCATTGAGCGCTTGTTACAAGAGGGTGTTGCATGAGCAGCCCAACTCAGGTGCCTTACGAAACCCTGGCACCTGGATGCTACCCCAAGTCATAGCTGGTTCATGGATGTTACCCTCTGGTAATTTAACATAGCTATTGAAAATTGCTATTTATAGTGGATTGTCCCATTAAAAATGGTGATGTTCCATAGTTATGTGGCTGTTTACCAGAGGGTAATGGATGTTTATTCCACCAAATATGGTAATTGGTTTTGCCCCATCCCCATTGTCGATTGTCGTTCGGAGACGAGTATGAGTCAAACAATGTTCAGTCCAATATGTTGATCAGTTTCAGTCTCAACATCTTATTTTCTCGTTTACCTATTACCCTGTGGTTATTTAACATAGCCATGGAAAATTGCTAATTTTGGATGATTTTCCCATTAAATTAAAACCTCCATGTATATATAGAGGATTTTCCATGGCTATGTCAAATAAGAGGGTATATCTATTTAAGTGACCTTTGCTAAAGACATCCTAAGAGTCTCGGTTGCTGATCAGGAGGATCGCAAGATGATTCCAACCTGGTGATGAGCGATGAGAGTTTTCATCGCAACTTGGCAGATGGTAAAGACATGTCAAAATCATTGGCCCCGAAATTATAGGTAAGTTGTTTCATAGCTAGGCAAAGTGGTTTTTATAGGGGATATAGTATGGTTCGAAGGGGTTGTAAACCAACTTTTAACTTGCTGGCTCTCTTTCTTGGTGTTTGGCTCTCTTTTTTGGTGTTTGTTTGGAAATGGGGTACCCGAGAAAAACATCGTGATGAATCATCATACATAGTCTGTCAGTATCCCGAACTTATAGACGCACCTCCACCTTTGTGGGGATGGTTCACAGCTCCTTTGAACCAGAGGTGCTTCGGTGGTGTTTACCCCTGCCGTTTGGATTGTTGGTGAAGATTTCACATGATTTCACCAATAAATAGTTGAGCTGTGTTCAAAGTTTCTGTTTCTGGTAGTTGATTATTACATAGGTTTATACTACCCAATGTATAGTTGTATAGACTGTATAGATGATGATCACAATCCATTCTGGGACATCCTATTAGATAGAAAAACAATCCCAAGAAATAGTTGATTGACATTTGAGAATAGTTGAGTGACAACACATCCAAATGACATAATATTGTTGTTGATTGACTACAGTGAAGTGATGTTTGAATATCGGACATGTTGCCTCCCCAGTCCCACCAATAACTTTTTGCAAGGATCCCCTTTATATAGATATCCATGGATTTACCAAGCACATAGGATATATCCCTGATATTTGGTTGGTGAATCGATGTTTCGTTCAACCAATCTGTTGATGCCATCGTCTTCGAAAGCCAAGGCTTTGATGATAGAGTTCAGTGGGAACGTTCCGAATCTGATGATCGCATCCGCACTTCCGAGGCAGAGTCCGGGGTTGGTCCAAAACTATGGCTGCAGATACCATAGATAGCCCGTTTCATGGGGAAGATGGTGATATATGGCTATGGCTCAAAATTATGGTACCAAAAATGGTCATTTTTAATGGTAGATTAATATAAACCAACCAATAATAGGGTTGATAATTTTGAGCCATAGCCATATCGTGACAATCCGTGATGTTGGGGTATCACAATTTCAGGCACAGCCGTTTGTACCACTTAGGCTCCGTTTAGATCTGGGTTATAATAAATGTGTGGGATGATTTCTCGCAACAGTCTCTGTCAGAGAGGTTGACACCTTTGGGCAGATAGCCAACACTGGTCGGAATATTCTATACAGGAAGGGGCCCCAAAACCGATTTCTGTTGGTTTATTAGCTGCTGACTTGGGGTTTAGCGTATCGGTATAAGGAACCAGTTAGAGGATTCATAAACCAACTTATTATGTAACCGGGGGCCCTTCCTGTGTATATATATATGTGTCAAAATTACCGCTGCCGAAGAGGAAGGGTGAGAGTCAGGTGACTCTCAGATCTTCATGAATTCAGATCCCATGTTTTCGTCATAGAATTCTCAGTCTGTTACTCAACATGACCCATGTCTTTTCATGTTTTGTCTTTGAGTGTTGGAGAGTGTTGGTTTCACTAGTTTCATCATGGTTCATTTCACCTTTCTTTCCAATAGGTGTGCTTGAAACTGGTGTATCCCCTCTTAGACAAATCCAGATCGTGTTCAACGCAATTCTAGATTCAAGTAGCATTTCTGGGGCATAAACCCTAGCCTATTGATATATCTATATACAGTATATATATATATATATATGGCCAAGTATTGTATGGTTGGTGCCACTATATCCAAAGTATGGTTGGTGTTATAATGTTGGTAAAACAAGAAGAAAGCAAGCCATTTAGGAATGGTTTATACGACCTATTGATGGTGACATTGGGTGTTTAATTTCTTCGCTTCTCGGCGATGTCTGCCACTGCAGGAGCTCAATGATCCGATCACCAGTGAGTCTTAACTGCAGATTTTTTGGTCCGGCCCTAGTCTTGATGTATAGCAAACCCCAAGATTCTCATGGTTCATGGAATCATGTTACCATACTTTACCTCTGATCAAATTGCCATTCAGTTTGACTTCCTGGTATTTCCCCACCTGCCACGTGAGGGTCTCTAGATTTTATCAGAGTTGCTTCCTCCTCCTCCTTCTCATCCGGCAGCCTCGGATCTCAACTGCGAGCTCCAGGTCTCAGTGGGCACTGGCGGACCTCAACCGCGAGCTCCAGAGCTCACGGGGCACTGCTCATGTCAGGGATAATGTCAGAATAGATGCCAAATAGATACCAGACATAATGTTCTTGTGATGCTTTTTTGGGGAGGTCTATGGGATTTCTATGGGACATAATCCTTAAAATTGGTCAACTTGAACTTTGACACCCACATCGGCTGGTGAGTGTACACTCCATGTTCCAGGGAGTTCTTTAAAAGATTGTGTTGCTACGTCTCCAACTTTTTGGCCGATCGAAAAAATGGAGCT
Organism: Symbiodinium sp. clade C Y103; assembly: GCA_003297045.1. Classification (NCBI taxonomy): domain Eukaryota; class Dinophyceae; order Suessiales; family Symbiodiniaceae; genus Cladocopium; species Cladocopium sp. clade C. Next base: position 409,148 of record BGPT01000063.1, read on the forward strand.
ATTGAAGCCAGTTTTTTTTCTATCCACCCACCACTGTCCAAATGTCAGAAGTTTTCTTGTGAGCACAGTAGCTGAAACGAGAACACCAACAGCATCAATCACCAAAAATCATTTGACAACAGTGCAAAGTTGTCATCAAGCGAGCTTCACCTATCCTGTCCGACATCTTGACTACCGTCACTGGTGTCTCTCTACCTTGGGGACCTCTCAAACGATTGGACTCCTCATTTGGCGACGCTTGAATTCGCGGTTTCGTTGGGGGTGCCAAAATCTTAGGAAAACCCCATGACACACACACACACAAAGTTTGTGGATTCCACACCGCAACGTCCACGAAGCAGGCACAGGGGTTGGAGAGCTGGTGATCAACCCAATTGAATTTGAAGGGACATTCTTGCATCGTTTCACATCCTTATGGACAAGATTTGACATGGTTTGGCTTTCAAATGCGCGCGGCAAGGAAGATTTAAACAATGCAATGGAGATTATGTTCGGCAGGATAAATAGCATATTGTCTTTGCCAAGTCCTACCTTGCAATCCCCCTCGTGTATTGGGATGATGAGTTTTTAGACGTTCGAATATTGTTTTTTGAGTGAATATGATGATACGCAAGTTCTTTTTTTGGCCGTTTCTTTTCAGAATTGAGTGGGTTTTGAGATTGCGGATTGTTATGATCCAGAATCCTGATGACTATATCAATCTTTTCTGGATTTGGAGCCTGCATGGCATCAAATCGTGCCAATGGTAAATATATGGCCAAATCTCCAACCTCATATCCTTTACACTTGCTGAATGGATTGGCTTCAGAGGTCTCAAGGGAATTTCCTGGAAAACAATGTTGTTTGGTCTGTTGCGGGGGTTCTGGGGGTTGTTTGAAATTTCACTTGCACCATTTCGTCAATTCTCTATATGTTTTTTTTTTTAAATTGGTTGTTACACGTCCAAGAATTGGTTCTTTTGCGAGCTTGATCCCAGTCGCCCCGCCCCATTTGCCATGGTAAACACAAATCATCCCACAGGGCTCCAAAGCAGTCATCCTCCACATTCGTGGAGATAAATGGGGTCATTATGGCATGATTGCTTTGTAGTTGTCCTTAACCTTTTCTTACCGTGGTGGGAATGCTAGATGTGCGCAGGCATGAACAACATCTTGCCAAGAACCACACTTTGATTACTGCAACGTAAACAGTGTGGCCTACCCGGTTTACAATTTTGCCTTCATCCCATGGTGATCCTTGACAGGAGGATCTTCAACCTTGCAGTCCATTTACATCATATCTATGAATTTTCTCCCACATGGTATTTTTTCTGTGATGATGTGATTTATTGCAAGAAAGTGAGCCGGCGATCGTCCCCAAATCCACGTGGTGCGTCATGTCCATCTAAGCACGTGCAGGTGCCTTCGGTGCCCTCTGCGCCATCGAGTGAAAGCCAGAATAGATGCCAGAAAGAATGTCAGAACAGATGGCAGTAAGAATGCCAGAAGGAATGTCAACATAATATACGCCAGAAAGTTTGTCAGAATAGATGCCAGATAGAATGCCAGAAAGAATGCCAGAGTAGATGCCAGAAAGAATGTCAGAATATATATATATATATATATTTATGTATGTATCCAACATATACTTCCAGATGGTATGTCAGAAACTATGCCAGAATAATGTGTCAGGGTGGGGATTAATGATTAATCGGGATTACTCGAAGAAGCATCGTTTTGTGATCATCAGGGCCTTTTGAAATTCGATGTTTAAGCAGCAAAGATATAAGGGAATTTGAGATAAGATGGAAAACCCACCATGAAAGCAGATAATTGTCCGTTTCCCCATGGGTTTTCCAAATCGTTTTTGGGGGTGTCACCCATTTCCCTGGCCAGTTTCGTCGGCGATCCCGATGACCAATCTCCTTTCATGATTGTTGGGATTGGGGGAAACTGTTTAAACATGTCCGATTGCGATTATAGTAGATTCATTTGCAGTTATAGCAAGCGCTTGCTACAGAAATACTCAAATGACTATAGGCTGGTGAATTCTAGGAAGGGCCGTAGGATTCAAGCGGAAAACATTTGTTTTGAAGCAACGAGGGGGACTTCAGTCCTGGGCTTAGGGGTTCTCAGTTAATGACGAATACAAATATTGTTGATATCAAATGATTGGACATGCGACAGAAACAAATTGGATACACATGTGATTTTGATGAACATACCTGTCGTTTTTGGTTTGACGCGACACAATTTTATGCGACCAACGTTGACATGTAATCAACCCATTTTAAAGAGTCAAGGGTGAACATCAGGCAGGATGAAAAGGCCACCGGGTGAGGAGAATCTGTAGCCACCTGGCTAGGACATGATCTATTCCATCCAGCTTACACATTGACATGTATATGCAATTATATGTATACGGTATACATATATATATATAATATATATACTGTATATATATACATGTATACTGTATACATGTGTACTGTATACATACGTGATCATGCGTATATTTATGATTCGCCGAAGATTGTTGAAAATATTTGAGAATCGCGAGATGGGGACTGCGTCCGTTGTTTTTATGATTTTACATGGGTTTGGTTTGAAGATGGGTTGTACACACACACACAAAATTTGTGTTTTTTCATCTGGAACATGATGTTTGATTCTAACCGGTGGTTCTGGCAGGATTTGGGGTATACAAATTTTGGACAAATTCATGTGTATATATATATATATATATACATACGCGCATATGTGAATATATGTGCACATGTATATACAGTGTCAATCACTCAAATAACCATAGTCAACAGTGCACCTTGGAAATTTGACAGGTTTTCCAACCACTCATCTTATATTTATATATATATAAAATATCATGTATATATACATATATATATATACATACATACACACCCTCTAGTAATTTAAGATAGTTATGGAAAATGGACAATTTATAAATTATTTTCCTTTAAAACAGTGATTTTATATCCCTATGATGGTTGATATATCCCCACTATATTCCATGATATTCCAGGTATATCATTATTTTTCCAGTTATGTTATTTTGATAAAGGCTATCCCAGTTTGGCGCATGCTGCGTAGTTCTAGGAATTTGGAGATTTGCCCCCATGGACGCGCTTCGTGGTAAAGCTCTTGGAGAAAGGCGAGGGTCTGAGTTTGGAAGGCAACAACTTTCATGGCGTATTCATCCCCTTTTTTTGGGGGGTGAATATGTGTTTTGTAAAATGACCCCGTGGCACATTGATGCCATGATACTGGTTGTGCAAAAGTATGATTGCCACAGAGGGAGTGCGGCCATGCCACGTCGATTAGCCATTGGAACGGCATGAATTTCATATGTGGTTCAGTGCTTCATATTCCCGAATGAGGCGTGCAATATGCCAACATTTACCCCTAACATGTCCCACTCATGTAGGTATGCATGCCATACATGGAACTTCTAAGTTTGCAATCCAGCAACTTGCCAGACCTCTGTTGGCTCGTGGTTCAATAGCAGGTTACTTTCACATTCATTGGTTGGCGATTTCAATCATGTTTATTCAATGGATTTAAGAGACAATCTTATTTGAAACCATGGACTTTACCATGAAGTAGGAACCAGTATGTGGGTTTCTTTTTTCTTTCCAATCAAGTCTAGAATTTGTACAAGTTTTTAAATTTGTGCAACATTTGGGTTGGGATGATGACCTGCACTGACGAACATATTTTTGGGACGCCCTTTTCACCAACTAGATCAGGGTGATCATAAATCCAAACGTCCATCAGCCGAGACCAGCCAATCCGAACCAATTCACCATTCCACTAGATGTTCAAGGGCCCATTTTTAACAATGTTTATAGTGACCTCGGAATCGGTTAGTCTCGAGGTCTCTTTTTGGTTTCCCAACGTGTTAACTATGGCATTCCCGGGGATCCCGACCCTGGGCATCAAACCATAAACAGTGCAGTTTTTGGAAACTACTTGGTGCATCTTGGTGCACAAGATTTCATAGAGGTCCTCCCACACGTCCTAGATACCAGCGTTTTTCTTGAAAAAATTACCCAGTCAGAATTGGGAGTAGTAGAGTCCATCACTGTTGCTAACAAGACATAGGTTTGTTTTGAAAGCAGGGTACCCCAGAAATTCATATAATTTTGGTATAGCAAACCAGAAAAAGATAGAACAGTAAACACCTCTTCAAACAGCAATCAATTGGAGGGGTATGGATAATCATATATAATCATTATCATGTTTTTCCCATTCTTTAATTGCCATCGACTGGCGGGAAATCCATCATTTTTGGACGCCCATATGTTTCATACTGTTGGTGATCGGATACATCATGTGATATCTTCATCACATGGTGTCAATCCAAACATATCATATGTATAGTTGGTTAGTTGGTGTAAGTTGTATCCCCATGACTACCACCATCTACAAGGACCATCTTATTATCATGAATCATATGAATCGCTGAATGAATAGATCAGTGATCATTGCTATTGCATGCTATTGCCATATAACATCACCATATCATCATTACCGACTTGTGCCCTTAACTAAACATATCATATATTGATATACTAGCTGGCTGGTTATATATGCCCATTTCACCAATTTCACCAGCCACGGCGAGGGGAAGATGAGGAGACAGAAAGCACGTCCCTAGGCAAGTGAGAGAAATGAGGTGCAAGCGATATCTCAATCGACATTTTAAAAAGGATGATAGATATGGGTTTGTCTGAAAATGGGATATACCACCCAAATAGCCATCTAAGAGCAATTTTAGCCGGGATAATGATGATATTCCATTGGATTTGGGGGTACCCTATGTTCAGACAAACCCATAAATTAGAAACAGGCATAATGTCTATTAAGTAAATTATGTAACAACTAAAATCATAACAACTGCTTTGCAACAAAATATCACACAGTTTGATACAGTGTGCAGCCCTGATGATTGCTATTAAGTTGCTTTTGTTCACATGCAATACCTAGGGTTGATGAGGGGTATAACCAATTTAATTTTGATCGGCTTTTAAACTGACTTGTAACCGGGGTGGGGCACATGGTAGAGAGCTTTGAACACTTTTGATATGGGTCACTCCCAGTTGTCAAGGTCACGTCGTTCCCACTGAGGTCGATTCCTATTTCTTAAAGTTGTTCGAATCTGAATTCCCGAATCATGTGTCCCAGAACGTGCCCATCCTCATGAATGGTTTTTCAGAGCAGATATGATCAAATCTGTGGGTCTCCACCTTTTCGATTATTGCTGGTCGCAAAACTCCGCCGCAACTGTCGCTGATTTGAGACTATCCTGAAATTGGCAAACTGAACCATCCGGGTTAGATGTGAAAAATCCGTCTTAGGATTCGCTAGATGAAACTGGAATGGCTGTTGGAGACAGTAACATACCAGGTTCACATTATGTCTACATGGATCAGCGGATCACCACACATGAGATAAAGGCTTTGGTTTGTGGTCGTAGTGCTTGGTCATGTTTCTTCGTCAGAGTTCCCATGTTTTCCTTTGGTGGCGAAAACATCATTTTACATCTCCCTTGTTGAGTTGTCTTCGTTTGTTGCCAGCACCACACATTCCCCTGGTATCACTCGACATCACTTGACCCCTTGGCATGTCTTGGCACTTTTTAAGGTCTCTGAATTCCAACAAGGGCGCGTTAAAGATGCGTGACACCTGGAGAGTCTCCTTGCAAGACCCTCGGCCACGATGGGACCCGAGTCGATCAATGAGGATTCTATAGCAACTTTTTTGGGGGTCAACCATGGGTATGCCCAATGATCTCCCAAGTACTGCACCCCCACATGGGATAAACATGAAAAAACGAGTCGTGACGAATCACGATGATCCCAGGAAAGATTTAATGCGCCTCTGCGAAAATGACGGCCTGGATGATTCTAAGCTGAGCTTACCCAATGATGAGTACTATTGGGGATTCGGGAAACCACCATTTTTGATGGTTATTTTGCCAAAAATGCCAAGAATAACTTCATTTCTGCCCAGGATTTCAAAAATGATCCGACGACGGCTGGGACGATCTCATCAGAGCTGGGGACTTGCTGGGGTACCATGTTTCATATACCTGGACTAAGGTGAAAATTATAATCTAGGATTAATCTAGGATTATGTCCGTAAGGGGATCATGAATCTAAGATGATGCCCGTCTACGGGGTCCCTCTCATACTAGTGCTACGTCACAACGGGTGACTCCGTACTATTCGACTAGGTTGAAAAATCGTTCCTGGGTTCCCCCACTTATGACGCATGGCTTGACGTTTCCTCCTCCAACTGGAGTTCTACGCATTGGGCCTGTGCCAACGTAGACAAATCGGGGGTATGTTCCAGATTGATCCATATTGTTCCACAACTAGTAGCCGAAGCCTGGTGATGGCACCAGTTGGTCGAGCTCTTCCGGCACAGACACATCCAGCGGATCTCAAGGGTCGTGCGGGTCGTGCTCGAGTCAATTCGAGCGAAATTTTCCGTGCAACTGCACGCTACTCAGTAAAAAGACAATCAAGATCCACTGAGTGTTTGGTTGGTTCCAAATCCCAATGTGAAACCCACAGGGTGGCGTTTTGTGCTTTTTTCTGTTTCGAAAGCTACTCAAGACCTATCTAACTATAGCTAGAGAGTGTAAGATATCCACCATTAACATCCATAAATCCAATAATGTGGTGCCCCCTAGGTTATAGCTCTGTTCGGAAACCGAATTGAATATAATCTATGACTATAAGATTACTATAAGTAAATAAACAGTGTTTAAGTTTTACAACGCAGTATATTATACATTTTAACTATAGTATAGCCTATATAGCAGTCTTTTTGGGTCCATAATTTGAGAATTGAATGTTACCCTTTGGGAATCAAACATGGTGTGCCGGAAAATCCCCTACAGATGGTTTTCCCAGCTACCTGCCATGGCACCACCTTGATATTGTGAGGATGGTGCTCGCCATGAGGGTCGAAGTGCATATCAGGTGCGTCGCTTCGCCGTACCCTAAAAATCGGTGCCCGCTGGCGTTCGGAAATCCACACTGGATGGGGAAGTATGGGAATATACCTTACAAAATGGAGGTTGAATCGGAAAATATGGGAATATCCTTATTTGGAAATGAAGGTTTAGTTCGCTGGCAAAATCATAGAAACATATGGGAACATCCTCTATAAATCAAGGTTTCAAGAAAATCATCGAAATATTGCTAGGGGATTTCCAGCAAACCATCTTTGATTACCGGAGGGTATATACTGATGTGGTAAACCCAATGCAATAAACCATCCCCCATTTGGGTTTATGATAATACTGGGTATACCCCTAGCAATGCAATGATGTGAAAATCACCCCCAAATGACTGGTTTCCGGATATGATTTATTGTTGGGTTTACTGTATAGCAACCACCAAAAAAAAAACAATCCCAACATATAGTCGATAAAATGTGTTTCTATATCGTTTTGGGGGATGGCTCTGACTGGTTTAGCCCGTGAGTATTTTGATCCACTGCATTTCACAAAAGACCCCCTATACACTTGTACCAACCAGCAGGTTCGGGGCTGACAGGCTTGGTTTTGCAGTGATGAGTGCTGCGATTCCTACTGGATCTATCACCAGGATGAAACAACTCACGTGGTCTCAGGGACAGTGAATGCAAGCTATTGATTGCTGCGGACAAAGCATACCCGCAAAATCCAACGGTTTATCATCGTTTTACCTATGAAACTGGCAATAAATTTGGGATAGACAGACAGATAGATGATTGATTTTTTTTTAAATCGATTGAACAGATAGATTGCTAGATATAGACGAGCAGGTGCATACTTCGATAACCTTTGTTCTACCACCTGTCTTTCAAACCTATCAAATCCGCCAGGTGAGCATTTTATCCAAGCGCCTCGGCGTCATGAAACATGCGACCTGGGGAGTTGAAAAGGTTGGATTATCTATAGATCCAGAGAAACTCAGGATTTTAGATAGTTTGAATAAAGATAGGTTCCGGATTTTCGATTTTCTCTCTTTTTTTGGGGGTACCAAATATACAGTACAATATTTGTGAAAAAAAACATGACATAACGACTTGCTGAGGTTTTACTCACCGTAACAAGGCGACATTTTGTGTTGGGATATCATGCAGATAGGGGAGATTTCACCATCACTTTGGGAGCTGTTGGTGGCCCAGCGCGGAATCGCGAAGTTGGGAACTATAGGTGAATTGTTGGGGCGTATGGTAGATATATCGAGCTAGTTCATGGGGTCTACAAAGCAACTTAGAACTGGTGTGCACCACTTTGTGGGCATTGAACCGCTGAAAAATGCGGAATTCATTGACATCTAAGCAATAGAGGAACACAGGATTAATATAATGGCGATATATGACTGAAGAGAATGCAATTTGATAGCAGAAACAAAAACGGAGCAAGTACACCCGCAACTGTCTCACAAGCCCACTTAACCTTGGCGAATTTTTAATTGCAATTCCAGAGGTATTTGGACATAAATATGGACAACTGGTGGGGGGGGGCGTCATCACCTTTTTCTATCTTTTTCTTGCGTTCAGTTTCACAATGATGTCAAGTGGTTTTTGCCACTTGTTGTAAGGTTGTCAGTTGACAACTTCTGTCATTTACAACTGGGCCAACCGTACTTACTCGACTTGTATATCACTGGGATGAAATCACCTAGTCACTCAGTGGTATGAGCCAACAGACCAATGAAAGAAAACACATGAGGAATATGTCGCTGAAGATCAATGTGGCTTGGACGCATTTGCAAGTCTTGAGACACGTTTTGTCTTGTTGAACAAATACTTTGCCATTGGCAAAGTGGTATGGGACGGTCTCGAGACCAATTCCTCAATCGGGTGAAGTATCCATGACACATTTATAAATTTGGAGTTTCGAAAATGCGGGGTTTGTCCAACAATCGGAGGAGACACCAACACTAGCGGGAGAATCATTAAAACCAATGATAAACAATGGAATTTGGGGGCACCATGTTCTTGGACACATTAGCAATTATTACAAAGGGTAAACCTGGCGAGGTGTAGGGCGACAATAGTGTCTTCATATATGTAACTCTATGTAGATTCGTATGATATGGATATAGACGATTATAACTGGAGAAACAGACTACCCAGTTGGGATTTAGTGGAATATCTTCTGCCAAGGCTGATGATGATGATGATGATGATGATGATGATCATCATCATGATGATCATCATGATGATCATGATGATGATCATGATGATGAATGATGATGATGATGATGATGATGATGATGATGATGATGATGATGATGATGATTGATGATTTATGATTGATGATTGATGATTGATGATTGATGATTGATGATTGATGATTGATGATTGATGTTTGATGATTGATGATTGATGATGATGATGATGATGATGATGATGATGATGATGATGATGATGATGATGATGATGATGATGAGGATGATGAGGATGATGAGGATGAGGATGAGGATGAGGATGATGATGATGATGATGAGGATGATGATGATGATGATGATGATGATGATGATGATGATGATGATGATGATGATGATGATTGATGATTGATGATTGATGATTGATGATTGATGATTGATNTGATGATGATGATGATGATGATGATGATGATGATGATGATGATTGATGATTGATGATTGATGATTGATGATTGATGATTGATGATTGATGATTGATGATGATGATGGTTGCATGGATCTGAATCAACGTCATCAGTCTTGGATACTGGGGAACCCTTGAGCACTGGGCATTTTGTGGTGAGGAACCATTAAATTTGAAGCGGAAGAACAATCAAGTTTGGGTTATTAAACACTTTGGCAGAACAAATTCAAGCAAACTCAAAGCACTCACCATGTTTGGCGTAGATGTTGATTGCTGTCTCCAAAGTATTGCAGTTCTTGCCCACTTTACCAACGTCCTGGCATCCTGCCTCAGCCCATCCAAAAGTGGGGATGTCCAAGAATGTGGTTTACTCCAAATCCACTGGTTAATCCCATTAAACAATGCCTCAAAATGCAGCTGCTTAAACTTAGACATTTTAATGGAGGTGAATCCACTTATTCACTGATGAATTTCAATGTTTTCACATGTTTTTTCACAGTGAAATCCCCATTTTGATGGATTTAAAACAATTTGAAATCCCGATTTCGATAGGTTCTTTCGCTGGGATTTCTCTCCCTGGCTCGATATTTTACTCCACCTTTTCGGCGCGCAACGGACCCCAGGATGCCGTCACGGACGACAGCTGTTTGCAACGTTTCGTCTGCGGGCCTCACAGCACACCGTGACTCGACTTTTTTCCCACCCGGGGATGGTCCAAAAAACCAGGGAATCATAGGGTCAGAATGAGGATTTACATACCCTCTGGTAAACTAACATATAGCTATTGAAAATGGCCATAGAAATAGTGGATTTTCCCATGAAAAATGGTGATTTTCCATAGTTATGTGGCTGTTTACCAGAGGGTAGCCATTATAATGAATACCTGATGATGGTGGGATGACTAGACACAATATGAACATTTCTAAACAATTTTTTTGAACCCGAAAGAGCATTTTGGTGAGCATCAAAACAGTTTGCTGTTTGACCCATCTCCGCATCAGTATTTTCCTTGGATTGCCGTACTACCTAACAAAATGGGTGATTTAATGACCAAATGTGGGGGAAATACTAGCAACGAGATTGAGATTCTTTTGGCTGTATGATGGGAATCATGAGATGTAATGCAGATGGCATGGGAAAAATTGGATATAGTGAGATATGATTGGATGTGATGGGGATATGATGGGATATATAGTAACCATATAACGGGACTGACACAAACCATCAACCGGGTGAATCGAAACAATCAAACCAACCAGATCCAGCCAGTATGTGTTTTTTTTCTATGTTTATGGGATACAATGGTATATTACTTTTATAACAACTAGACAATGCTGGATAGATAGGGCGCAGTACATAGGGACAGACCAAAAGAATGGGATTGTGGGAATCACAATCACCCCAACACATCTCAAAACGACTTTATTTATTGATGGTTGGTGAATTTGTATAATGTGTTCATTCAATTCAGCCAGTCAATCGCATGATCGGAGATCAATTGAAGGAGGTCGTAACTGGTGAGTTGCGAACATCTGTGGTGTTCTCAACCTGCACACATGGGGTGCAAATGCACAAGACTTGTGATCTACAGAGATTTTTTTGATGGACCTAAAACTACTCACGTCCCTATGGGGTTTGCCGTTGTAGGTATGAGAAAAGTTGAAGATGGGTGAAAATACCCGTGGGCAGGATACTATAGCCTTGACAATGAAACAGAGATGGGTGGGAAACGCGGGCACATAATCAATTCTTGTCAGTCTTGCTATAAACCTTCCAAGTTTAGATGTCGAAAGGGTATTGGTAGCGACACATCTTAGTTTTGTTCCGAGTGGGATGACCCTCATGAACAGTGCCATCTTGGGCATTATCCCTTAAAAAACAAAAACAGGTTGAAGAACCACCCCCTATCTGCATAAGTTGCCCTCACCATTTTAGTCAACATAATTGTAGCTGGAAAGTCATGGATTTCCATAGTTTCTGCATGTTTCTGTTGTGTTTACTAGGGGGTAACCTCCCCATTTGTGATTAGTTCGCCCAGATTGGTTGGTTTAAAAAATGTCGCCCTAACGGACAGACCCAGACAGTACTTTCCCTCAAGAAATCCCACAGGGAAGAGACCCTAGAGTTTGGGTTACATCCAACTACCCTCTGGTAAACGAACAGTTTGCTATTGAAAATGGCCATAGAAATAGTGGATTTTCCCATAAAAAAATGGTGATTTTCCATAGTTATGTTAGTAAATCCCATTAAATCCCACTAAAATCCCATTGAAATCCCATTAAATCACCATTTTCCAAAGGGTATCCCGCCGTTTACCAGAGGGTATAGAGATCTTCAAAACGCCACGGACACCCCAAGGCAACTCATGTGGTCCATGCTGGCCTGTGTGTTCATCCTTTGGGATGTGATGCTTGCCGTGAAAACGTGAAAACAAAGTCTGCCTTGGACGGATAATCTGAATAGATATAGACAAATCATTTATATACATATAATATATATTTATATAATTAATCTGTATATATTTATAGATGTTTATATACATGTACATATGTAATTATATGTGTAATATATATATATATATACATTTGATAAATGTATAATATATATATATATAATTATGTATATATATATATACGTCATTATATGTCTATATATACATGCACACATATACATATGTGTGTGTATGTGTATATATGTATTCATGTACGCACATATACATATATATACAGTGATACATATTATTGTTAATCCTTTGTTCAATTCAATGTGTTGTTTTGGGATGAATCGGTGAATACACTGACCGTGCTGACCATGTTTTTAAAACATGGATATCTAAGGTTGGCTATGGCAAATAGAGAGTTTTCAAAACCAGTCATTGTTTTTTTTTCAGATGAATATGAACTTGTGATGTGCCATATTCTTGTATGATGATGATAATCATATGCCCCTTATGCAAAAATACCTCCCAAACGACATTCTGGTTTAGCATTGGATCTATTCATTCTTTGGTCCCATAGTGCAGGGATGGGGGGAACGGATTGATTATTTTGTGCCTCTGATTCATGCTCGAAAAGTCCAGGAAACATAAATTAGGAAAACGAAGAACAGTACTGTATATAAATTGGTATAGATTGCTGGTAACATTTGTGCCTGACGAGAACATATTCTGTCAGCAGTCATCGACTGTCAAGCTTGGCATGCCTGGAGGAGCTGCACATCAATCCATCAGCGGAGCATGGGCTTCATAGGTTCCATTCATGGAGAAATGTGCATGGTGAAACATGTTTGGCAGCAGTAAGTGGCTGTCATGCAAGCTGGCATCTTGGGATGCCTGCGGGTCCAACCCTCTCCTCAAGGTGACTGTGCCAAGCAGCAAGGCACTGAACTTCATGGATTGGTCATGGGTTTCTTTGAATAAAGATTGCGATTTCGACGGCGCCAAAAAAAATCCGCGGTGCCACAAGTTTAGCCTTCTGACATATGCAAGAGGTTTGACAGTTTTTACTTTTGGGCGTCACTTAGTGACAGAGGCCCTTTGCCGGCAGACCAAGCTGTGCGGAATATGGAGAAGGAGCACGAGCGTCGCGCCAAGGCGAAGGCGGCGGCGGCTGCGGCCGGAACAGGCCGGGTGCCGCCGCCCTCTCAGCCGCCGCCAGCGCCGCCTCGCCGCCATGGTTACGCCGCCAACGCTACTTGGATGCTTGACAATTTCTCAAGTCTTAAGTGGTGTGTCCCATTCGCGACATGGGCAACATTTGTATGATGAAGTGTGTCTCAACTTGTGGACGTAACCTCTTTAACTATTGTGAGGCTTCTCCGCTTTGAACCCCAACAGCACCCCCCTAGTGTGGGTCAAACATCGTTTTGTATAGTGGGTAAATCATCAAACTAAACGGGCCATTTTCCATAGCGAAGAATGAGTTGCTGTAGATTTGTGAACTAAACCAGCTCAGCTAGGTTTTCCTGGTGCACCACCTTGGTATGTATATAATATGGGTATATATTTACCCTCTGGTTATTTAACATAGCCATGGAAAATCCCCTATAAATGGAGGTTTGAATGGGAAAATCATCTACAAATGGTGGATTTTCCATGGCTATGTTAAATAACCAGAGGGTATATGACTTAAACAACTGGTTTAGCCAGATCTGTCGATGCACCCCCATACCAATGTTCGTCAAAACCTCATGTTTGATGATTGAATCCCTAATTGATGTCCTTCTATCATCAATTCATATCTTACTTGATTAGTTCTATCATGTTATATCATGTTATATCCATTTATATCCCCATTGATCTCCCACTCTTCCCATTCTACCAACAGTTTTATGGGGGATGCCACTGAATCATGGGAGAAGTGAAGTTATGCCAGTATCATCCGTATCTCCCATGATCCCCATTCGAATTATGTCCACATCATCCACCATGATCCCCATTTGAGTGAAGTCCAGCCATTGCCAGAAGACTAATGAGAGCTCCCATGATAGCCATGATTTTAATGGTTTTATAGCCTCACCCATTAATTCTAATGGTTTTATAGCCTCACCCATGATTCATTTCCCATGATAGACGTGGTTTTTTCGAAGGATCACGATGCCACTGGAGATGTTTAGCGTTCCATGGCTGATGCAGATGCAACTCGGATGAAGAATCGAAAAAAAGGGGACTTCCTGGGGATTTAACCACTTAAGCAATTTTGATGATCAATCATCGGGTTTTTTTTGCATGAGATAAACAAGACTTGTGATTGACCTAACATTGGACTTGAGTGTGTCTGAAAATGCTGCAGAGTCTACCATTTTTTTGTTGTAAAAGCATGAGCAATTGTGATTAACCATTAAATTTGGGGGTTGGAGGTAGCCTATTTCAATGGAAACCCGTGACAACGTGTTTGCAATTTGAATCATTGAATATCGGGGAATTGATCATATGATATGATTTGAAGGAGTTAATGATGGAATTCAATGATCATGGGTCAAAACCAGCTGGTGAATGGAAGTTAATGTCCCCAAATATGGCAAATTCATGGCCCGGTGTGAGCTGTGGCTTGCACTGGATTCAGCTTCGTTGGAGGTTGATTTGGCTCAGAAAGCAGGATCTTGCGGCGAGGAGGTGGCATTGATGTGGTTGTCGCGGCTTGTTCTCAGTGGCGACGGATTAGAGGCATTGTTGAAGGCCTGGTGCACGTCCGGGATCGGAGAGGAAGGAGGAATGGCTGCAGTGTTGCGGCGTGTGACGTTGGGTTCGGCGACGCCTCTGTCACGAGTGCAGCAGTGGCAAACCTGGAGGGAAGCAGAGGGGGTTGGCGGGCAACCTGCCGCCAGCCAAGCTACATGCTTTGTGATGCCTCCGAAACAGCAAAACACCAACTAAAACGCCATCCTCGAATGATGATCATTGGAACTTATTGGATCCAAGAGCCGGGGATTGATCCGCACTTCAATGGGGGGAGGTAACATGTTTTAAGCCACCAAAATGGGGATTTACAATGAATTATGGGGGTTTAATAACATGAATATGAGTTGTTTACACGTTTCAACCACCAATTGAGCTCCAACGCAAAGTCAAGGATTTCACCAATGCAAAAAATGGTCTTGGTGGGACGTCCAAAGGGGACGAAGCTGACATTTATGGCAATTTTGAGATAGAAGGAGCTGCGTGGTCCACCATGGATTTAATTTTCAGCCCACTTGCTGAAAGTGATGGTTGATTACTGTGTGTTTGCTTAATCCTCGAATCTGGGATCTACATTTGGAGGTTTCCTAAAATGGGGGTACCCAAAAATGGATGGTTTAGAATGGAAAACCCGGATTGAAGATGGATGATTTGGGGGTACCCCTATTTTAGGAAACCTCCATTTCCCTGGGTTTCTTGTTTGCTTTGGTGACTTGATCCATGAACGGAACCTGGATCTTCCAAGGCCACATTTGGATGGTCAGATTGGATGGTCATTTTGCACCAATCCTCCAGTTCAAGGATCTTAAAATCACACCAACAAAAACATGGTCTACAAGGTGGAGCCCCCTAGATAGCTAAGTTGGTTTATAATTCCAATAACTATCGTTTATGGTAGATATATGTATAGTATTGTATAGTTAATGGGGTTTATAAACCAACTTATAACTGGTAAGGCACCATCTTGTAGCCGACAAAACTTGTGAGATATTGGTGATATGAATAGTTGGATGGCAACCATGGTGAGACAAGTGAGTTAGTTCTATGTGATCTGTTAGCCTTGGTTTTCACCAATAGTTTGCCCCCAATCGTTTTCGTGCAATGTCAATCTACCATAATGCAACATCATGCAACCCCAAAGAGTTTTCCCACATATGATGTACAAACACAAGACATTCAAACAAGGAGTTTCCTGGGGCCAAATTGTAGGATAGAAATTCAGAGCGCATGTTTTTGTCGAACAAATCCGATGCCACTTAATTTTTTTTTTCCCAAAAGCATCTTCGATGCTTGGGTTCTCATTTAGTCATTAAACCGCGTGGGGAGCGAGCTGATTTGAACGGTGGTGTGCGGACGGTGTGGCTGCAAGGGAAAGGGCGGGAAAGGAAGGGAAAGGAAGGNAGCGAGCTGATTTGAACGGTGGTGTGCGGACGGTGTGGCTGCAAGGGAAAGGGCGGGAAAGGAAGGGAAAGGAAGGGAAAGGAAGGGAAAGGAATGGAAAGGAAGGAAAAGGAAGGAAAAGGAAGGAAAAGGAGGAAGGGAAAGGATGGGAAAGGAAGGGCAAGGAACGGAAAGGAACGGAAAGGAACGGAAGGGAAAGGAAAAGGAAGGGAAAGGAGTGGGTGGAAGGGAAAGGTAGGGAAAGGAAGGGAAAGGAAGGGAAAGGAAGGAAGCCGCTGGGGATGAGCGAGCTTGGATGCGCGGACGGTGTGGGTGCGAAGGAGTGGGTGGAAATGGGTAGGGAGAAGGAGCCGCTGGGAATGAGCGAGCTTGGATGCGCGGACGGCTGCGGACGGCGCGGACGGCGTGGGTGCAAGGGAGTGGGTGGAAATGGGTAGGGAGAAGAAGCCGCTGGGATGAGCGAGCTTGGATGCGCGGACGGCTGCGGACGGCGTGGGTGCAAGAGAGTGGGCGGAAATGGGTAGGGAGAAGGAGCCGCTGGGGATGAGCGAGCTTGGATGCGCGGACGGCTGCGGACGGCGTCGGCGCAAGGGAGTGGGTGGAATTGGGTGGGAAGAAGGAGCCGCTGGGAATGAGCGAGCCTGGATGCGCGGACGGCTGCGGACGGGTGTGGTTGCAAGAAAGTGGGTGGAAATGGGTAGGGAGAAGGAGCCGCTGGGGATGAGCGAGCGTGGAAGCGCGATCGGCTGCGGACGGCGTGGGTGCAAGGGAGTCGATGGAAATGGGTGGAGAAGGAGCCGCTGGGGATGAGCGAGCTTGGATGCGCGGACGGCTGCGGACGGCGTGGGTGCAAGGGAGTGGGTGGAAATGGGTAGGGAGAAGGAGCNTGAGCGAGCTTGGATGCGCGGACGGCTGCGGACGGCGTGGGTGCAAGGGAGTGGGTGGAAATGGGTAGGGAGAAGGAGCCGCTGGGGATGAGCGAGCTTTGATGCGCGGACGGCTGCGGACGGGCGTGGGTGCAAGGGAGTGGGTGGAAATGGGTAGGGAGAAGGAGCCGCTGGGGATGAGCGAGCTTGGATGCGCGGACGGCTGCGGACGGCGTGGGTGC
>BGPT01000063.1:434036-444548 GCA_003297045.1 Symbiodinium sp. clade C Y103
TCTTCTCTGTAAAACCTCCAGCATTTCGTGTCATTCTGACTTTCACTCAGGTATCAAACCTGGAGCAAACTTTCAGTGGGGACGACAAGCATCAAATATGCATATATATTATGACGTTTGACCCACGTCAGCGATGATTCATCTTTATCTTCAGCATCCTCATCATCATCCTCATCATCATCATCATCACCATCATCATCTTTTATCATCATCACCATCATCATCTTTTATCATCATATTTTCGTGTGTCTTACCTTCTCGTCTTCTTCCTTCTGCTTCCCTTCTGGCCACACTGTCCTCTAGTTTCATAGAGAGTTGGGCCACTGGCGTAGACTCTGTCCGCGAATGAAAAANGTTGGTGGCAAAGGGAGGAAGGGGGGCGCCAGCAACCAATCATTAATCCGATTTGTTTGCTGTCGTTTTGCTTTTGGGTTCTCTGGCCCCCCCTTGTTTGTGAAAAAATGATCAAAAAATCGTCCTGTTCTCCGGTGGCTGTGAAGAGTACCATGGTAGACCTGGCACCCAGGCTTGATGTGGCCGGCATTGTCACCTTTGCATTTTGGACCCTTGAATCTTGGCGATGATTAGCGGCGAAGGTTAGATGGCTCTTCAACCAGGAGGAATGTGTTAACAAGCAGCGGATCCTTTTGGGGGGATACTGTCATAAACATTTGTAAATCCATGACCCAACAATAAACCATCGAGACAATATGACAATATGTGACAATAAATGGGTGTCGAAAAACCATCCCAAATGGTGAGTTTATGGCATTGGGTTTGCCAGTTACCAATTTTAGTATTGCTGTAACTGTTACGTAATTCACCAGGTTCATGAAGCTGGCGAGTTACATCAAATGGAGGTCTTGTGATACCAGCAAGAAGCGGACTTTGAGCAACACAGATGGGGTTGAGTTTGGTCAACAAGAGGGAGGATCGGATGCAGAACATGTAAAGTATGGGTATACCGGTATACCATGGTATACCAATCATAGCTCTTGAGATAAATCACAAGTGAAACCCATGACGAATGATGGATTACTATAATCAGCAAGAAGTTGAGATATCTAACCAACTACACCCCATGAATGGTGATTGGTCTCTCTGATCTGAATAGATCCAGCCCTGTACCAGGTGAATCAAGGGTTTTGAAATCAAATATCTCTGGAAGGTAAAAACTGTAGAAACTCATGGTCGCAGTGCTTTGGTTCACATAAGAAGGGTTTTTCTATGTTTCTTTCCTGCTGGATGTTTGTCCAAGCTCCATAGATGATGATTCATTTAGAGTTTTTTAAAACAAGAACCTTATGAAGATCAAAATGGTTTGTAATCGCAGTTGTTCATTCTGCCCCATGGAATTCCCATGAGGAAATTGGCATCGGTGGCATCCCTTTCCCAAGTCCCCACAAATACATCCCCATAGATCACAAAATCCTCAGTGTTTGATCAAGTCCCCAACATATGCCATCCGGTAATCAAACGTGGCAATTGGAAATCCCCTATAAATGGAGTTCTTAATGGGAAAATCCCCTATAAATGGTGGGTTTTTCTTTTGCTATGTTTGATTACCAGAGGGTGGTCAGATTTTTGAACACGTTTGGCGATTAAATCCCTAAAACACAAGTGCCATTTCTTACTGGTTGAATCTAGGAATGGTCCAGCAGGTTGCAGTTCAACTTAATTTGCAGGGCTACATGGCCACAATTAAAAGTTAAGAGGGTTATATCCCGCCTCATGTGAGTTATTTGACCCTGGTTGTACATGTTTTTTTGGGCCAATTGCAACTCCAAGTAAACACGAGGACAGTTCCATGTTTGATGATGCATACTCATTTTCTGATGGTCCAAGTCAAATTGCATCATAATATATCATAATTAATCCAGATTGATCCAGATGAGCAAAATGAATCCCATCAGCCTCATATTGAAGACCCCGAAACGAACCCTGGTTTAGTATCGTATCCCATCATGACATGATCGCGGGAAGGGATGGCCCATGGCATCCATGGGGATATGGATCTCATCCCCGAGGACATCCCTTTGCACTTTATCTTCGGCATCCAACTGGAAGGAACGCTGGAACTGCGTCCGAAAAAGTTGGCGCAGATCTATCTTCGTTGCTCGGTCTGAATGAAGCCAAAGTAGCTTATTCACCTCGATTTTCTATTGTCCCAATGGAAAATCCACCATTTGAGAAATCTATAGGAAATCTGTGTTTTTTGAGTGGGGACCCCTTCAACAAATCCAAGTTAAGGACTCGCAAATGGTTTGTTTTCTTCAGGCTGAATTGTCCCAGTACAGTAGCGAAGGTCACGTGGCCCGCATTTTCAAGATCCCCTTTGGTCCATCTTCAATCCACAGGGAGTGCAACGAAGACGTTGACCAAATGATTTTCTGAAACAGACCTTATGAACAAGAAGCTTCAATCCTCAGAAGACAGATGGAATCTGACCACCAAAATTCCAAATATGGATCCATGAATGCTGGATCCACAGAAATTCACAAACATCGCCACGGAAATCACCCGCCCCGACTTACAAGTTGGTTTATTCACCAAAATTAGCATGATGATATATCCGCTATAAATCCCAACTGTTGCTACAATTCAAATCAAACTTCCCTATTTTAAAGCCACTGACTAACTCCATAGAAGTCCCCATGTTTGCTGATTTCAATCATTCAAGATCCCCACCTGGAGAAGCCATCCTTCCTTCCGCTGCAGGCTCATGGTTTGTCTTAGATGTGCTACTTGGAGGATTGGAAGGGAAAAGTTGAACCGGAACCCACCAGTTTTCATGGGGAGATGAATGGAAAATCCAGTCGATTTTCCCCTTGAAGAATCCCAGATCATCCCAGATGCATTGTTGGAATCCAGTAGCCCCAATGAGATTTTCGCCAGCCGAACCAGATGGGTGTTGAATCGATGGACTTTGTCAAAGAGGTATCCCCAAGATCAATCCTTTGCCATTTTGGGGTAGACAGATTTTGCCGGGACACCTACGGACCGGAAAGTCCTGTTTTGCGCTACCAGGTATCATATAATAGCCACTTGGTGTAACACTCATGGCTATTCTATCTATGGAAATATCATCAAATATCTATAGATGTATGATATATGTAGTAGTATATATCATGTTAATGTATGTTAATGTCTATGGAAAGAAAAACATATATATGTGATTATATGTGTCTACTTCCTGTAGATAACATCATCTTCCAAGCTCATCAAGCTCCAGGATGTGGACGCAACTTTGGTGGTGAAATGAGGTCTGGATGAATTAACAATGACCCAAATATCATTTGTTATATGGACTATATATATATATATATACAGGTTTTGTTCAACATTTACAATGCCTGAGATGCACCCCGAGTATGATAACAGCTATTTTCAGGTTAGGGAATTGTGATGAATTTCAGCCAGATTGTGTGAATGTGTCCTTTGCGAACAGGTTTCATGTATTGCAAACAGGCCAAAAATCGAATAAAATCGATCCTCAGCGTTGACCGGGCTTTGCAGCGGGCTCACCCGCTGATAGTCAGCTACTTCGCATTGAGGGGCTCAGGCCATGTTCATGCAAAAGAGGAGTGGAAGCCTCCATTATTTGCTGGTGAAATATTGAAATGTCATTTTTACTGCTTGAAATTGGAATGGCTTTAATCTACATTTTGACCAGGTGAAATCCGCCATTTTTGGCCAAACTCCAAAGGTTGGTCGTGCTGATCGACATCTTCGTTTTCATCTTGGAAGCGGTTCTCACCAATGGCATGGAAGGATCCATGATCCGTTCTGCCAGGCGTGGCGCTTCCATGGCAGCAGTAATATGTGGAGTTTGTCATCAGCATCCGTTCATATTAATGATCAATAGTTGGATATCCATTCAAAAAAAGTATATTGTGATGTATAGCTATAGGCTATAGATGTATACACAAATATACTATACATCTCTGCGATGCATTCTGAAGCTATAGAGACAGACCACCAATCAACGATCGAGGCTGGGGTGCTCAGCACCATCCCTAGGTCTCCACGAATATTTCTCGTAGCTGACGATCTTTTTGGCACACAAAAAAATTGAGGATTTGCAAGGTCCAGGATTGGGATAACTTTACTCATTTACTGTACCCTCGGGTAAAGTAACATAGCTATTGAAAATGGCCATTGAAATAGTGGATTTTCCCATTGAAAATGGTGATTTTCCATAGTTGTGTGGCTGTTTACCAGAGGGTAGTTTGGATCTTGGACTTGCAAGGTTTTTGTCACTGGATGGCTGTTATTGATTCTTCCGTCCCTTTGCGAGCCGGAGTGGCGAAGCTCATTTGCTTCATCAGTTCAGCTTTGATCATGACTGAATGGCCAGTCGCAGAAATCTTACGAAATGGATGTTTTGTTCATGGGAAGAATACACATCGAACTGAACTATATCTAAATGGTGGATGTGTGATTTTCCAGCAAATCATGTTTGATTACCGGAGGGTATATGTCATACTCAAAGCATATTATTGCATGAATGTGACCAAATACAACAGTATTTAAGCAGTGTTTTCGGGTTGATCTGCTGATCCGCGGACACTCCCAAGAACGGCCCGATTAGCGTCCATTAGATCCCATCTCGATGAATTTCCCTCCAATCTTTCAGTTCAGCTAGGTAAGCAGGATGATTTTATCGATTTTGGGGTTGGTTGCCTATCTGACATGTCACTGATGAGGGCCCATTAGATCATTGATAATCCTCACTTGACTGTTATATCCCACTAGATCCCCTAAGATATCCCATCAACTGTTTCGTTTTTCCCATGAACAGCTCCCATTATTCATGGTTGAAACATGTCAAACCACCATTTTTGACTGGTTAAGCTTGGTGAGTTTCCCACCAAAAACAATACATCAATGTCACCACTAATCAGTATGAATTACTATAAACACTATTTTTCATCAACCATCTCCCACCTATCACTATGAATCCCCAGACAAAACCAGAGCTTCCTGTCACCCTCGGAAGGTATCTGCGCATCTTGCGCTTGCTGCGGCTGGCGCGCTTGTTGCGAGTGATCAAGTTGACGCGCGAGTGGCCTGCTTTGTCTGGGGTGTGTTTTTTTTTTTGCTTGGGAGAACATACCCTCTGGTGATCTAACATGGCTATTGAAAATTGCCCATCTATGGTTGGTTTACCAATTACAAATGGTGATTTTCCATAGCTATGTCAGTTTTCTGGTGGGTATATGAAAATTATGACATCAGTTATGAAGATCGGTCAGAACATATTCCGGTAAATTGTTTGTGTGTGTGTTTTTGTATGGATGGATGGATGGATGGATGGATGGATGGATGGATGCATGTATGCATGCATGTATGTATGTATGTATGTATGTATGTATGTATGTATGTATGTATGTATGTATGTATGTATGTATGTATGATTATGTATGTATGATTATGTATGGTATGTATGTATGTATGTATGTATGTATGTATGTGTATATATATATATATATTTGAAAATGTTGAAACCTCAAGGAAAAGGCCAACTTGAGGTAGAAAGTGACTGTGTCCAACTGTGTACAACACAACTGGAATGATGACATCCCCAGCTGACTTTCATATTTTGAGATGAGTTGAAAGCAAAATCAAACCATTTAGACCATTTAGTTTCCGGGACTTTCTTTGTTCTATTTATGACACAGACTGGTTTTGAACAACGGCTTTCGAAAAATGTGGTTATTCATGTCAAAAAAACCGTCGGTTGTGGCAGGAATTCCAGGATAAAATGGTCCCAGTCCCCAGAGATCATGGTTAGGATTGCGGGAATCGTTTCCAAACGGCGGTATATTTCAGCTTAGGTGAATTCTGATAGGTGGGCTTCTCTGAAAATAGAGTACCTATGAATCCGTAAGTTGATCATGATCACCAGTTAAAACATGTTCAGACCACCTTGAGTGGAATCTCCTATCATATCATATCTACATATTGTTGGATTTGTTGGTTATATAATCCCTTTTATTATATTCAAAAGATATTCCCGTATGAAGTGGTCGTAATCCCTTATTGTTAGCATAGTTTTCCATCATGATCACCCGTATTTTCATCGGGTGTCTGTCATGGTCACAATTCCCATTTTCCCATATTATCCCCTTCATCATCATTCATCCCATGATTGTGCATTTCGCGTCTAACCTATGATGATCAGCCATCAAAAATGGTTAGACTCTTGATCTCGTTTTATCCCATGATCTACTATGATTCATCCTATTATTGTTTGTTTGTTTTATCCCTATGATCCATTTAAAAAAGAAACGCATTCCCATGAATTTCTCCAGCCTCAGGCTGACCCTCTTGGCCAATCGCTTTCTTTCCACCCACGCCTTTATGGCCAGCGACGGGAGGGCGAGGTTTTTCTAAACCCAACCAGAAACCATGCCCAATTGGGCTGAATGACATTGGATATTCATGGGTTTCAAAAGGACCCCTAATGGATGGTTGGGATGGTTTGTGACTGGGTTTACCTCATTCGTCACCGGATGCCGACTGCCATCCGGTGCATGATATAGTGAAAACCACCAAACAAATTCAGAAAAAAAGTGTTTGACCCTCCTGGGTAGTTGAAAGTAGCCCCCACATTGTAGCATATTTTACAACATTCATTTCCGTTTTGCAGTTGCACATTGTGGTCGCACAAGCGCCGCTATCCTGTTGCGCATTGCCATCAAAGAATTATTCTTGCAATGTCTCACAGCTGGCCCTGCAGCTGCCACTTGCTGTTTACCACAGTGCGTGCTGCACTTGGGCGGTGTTGCCTCTGCATTGATGTCAAGCTTTTGCAAAGGTTGGCCCCTTTGTATGAGAATCACCCTCTGGAATAGTGTCTGATGTAGCACTGAAAAAGGCATGGAGTTCATCAACAATCCATGACGGGATTCGTAAAGGGATGTAGGCTCTCGGTCACAGCAATGGTAACCACCAACTTATTGAAGTTTCTGCATGATGTTTGCTCCCTTTTGGGCATCCCCCCCAGTATTCCCCAGTGACGAAGAACATGCAGCAATTGGACGACTTTTGGCCCCTACCAAAGTTATTGGGGACTAAGACAACCCGTAGTGTAGGGGAACCGTTGGCAACCAACTAGTAATGAGAATGTTCCACAAAATACGATATATTTCCTTTCTTTATACCAACTACTATACCCCTTCGCAATGACAAATTCCCAACTAGTATAGTAAGTATGATACTTAAGATGGATCTTGATGGGATAGAGGTATTTTTAAATTGCTCAAGTCCCATTTCGAGATTGTTTTCAGGAAGGCCTTCTTCCAAGCCCATCAGGTGATGAAAATCGTGGCCGGCCTTGGCCCCTCGATTTGGTGATGGGGCCGGGAGTTGTTTGTTTGTTTAAAACGAAATAGTTGTGGTTTGTGGTCAGGTAGAGTATGACACGAATCACGATAGTTCATGATAAACATGTTTTTTTCATAAATAATTTTTAACCAATTCTGGTTTAATTACAACGCGTCATTTTGGGCCAGTGCACCAGATTTTTCTGCGCATGGGATACGCCCCTTGACGAAGAGTTCCACTACCATTAGCTCGTTCCTGAGTGGGGCGCGTACAACCGGCTTCGGGAAAGTGGCGTCACCACATTCCTCCGCAACACCAACACACCCCCCCAACACACGCACGCACTACCGGTGATGCCGCCATCGACCTCCTGCAGGACTTTTGCCCTCCGGATCAGAGGCTTCAAACCTTCCTGCACGTGCACCATATCAGCGGCACTGAGATGCTCTATCAGATCAGTGCTTTGCACGAGCGCGTGCAGGAACTCGAAAACCAAGCCTGCCCGGACAGGCAACAGTTAGGGGTGGTCATCGAATATGTGGTGGCTCAGCAAACTAATTATTTTGCGCCACCTGCTCCTTGGTTGCGACTGTCCAAACCTCAACTTGCAACCGAACTGGAGCTCGCAAATATGCTTGGATTGGGTGTGGTAGGGGTAGGCAGCCAGCCCTCGCCAGAGTGCTTGGTCTGGTTCTCCAAGAGGAGGATTTGGCCGGAGGGAATGGACGTCCCTGAGATCTTCATCGACCTGTTGCTCCAGCTCCGTGACTTATAAGATGATAGAGGTAAACCATGGAAAACCCAATAGTAGGGGCACACTACCAGAGTGAAATTCTTCGGATTGAACCAACAACACAAAATATGGGTGAAAATGCAGCATCAAACCATATAAAGCCTTCAAAAGCCAATGATTTCCCTCAATTGGTTGGTAAGACTGGACGAATTGAGGATGGTTCATTATTGAGTGTCCCAGATTAATGATGTCATTGCCCGATGTTACATGACCCAACATTTCAGTTTGGTGAAATTTGGCTAGATGCAGCCCTACGATTAATATGAAGGTTTGTGGAGAAAGGAAGCCCACGTCGGGACGCTGAATGGGTTCTGGCCACAACTCGTTTTCTGCCTTTTTCATGGACAAAAAAATGGGTCAGCACCAAGTATTCTATTGTCAACAGAAGGGATCAACAACATATAGGGCTGGCTGCAAACTGAACTAGTGCTGTGTGGGATACAAGTTGGGTTGTTGATTCTATGAACCAATGCATTGTTTGAAACCAACAATGCGGAAACAAATCACATGTTGGGACAGTTTGTAAACATCAGTTCCAAGGATATATGATAATCACTGATAAAAAACATGTAAACCGTACCTTCTGGTAATTGAACATTATTGCCGGTAATCAACCGTGGCAATTGGAAATCCCCTAAAAAAGGGACAATCCCCTATAAATGGTGGATTTTCCATTGCCAAGCTGGATTACCAGAGGATAACATGGCATTTCTTTTTTCATAGCAAACTGTTCAACTACCAGAGAGCAAACCAACCAGCAGAACGCTCGGCCAACTCCTGACGATGGGTAATCCCTTTCCCCTGGGATGAAGCTGACCCCCTTTGAAACCTTGGTGGTTTCTATGGGATCTATTCAGTGTTGAGGGTTCCATATGGATTATTTGTGTGCCTGCCCCGAAAAAAAAAAAAACATGGTCTTGATCTTTTTGGCCAACCCCGCCTCGAACACATGATTGCAACTCCCTCAATGAAAACGCCTGCCAATGTTTGACCTTTCTGGTGCTGGTGTTGACCCATGTTTTCCTCTTTATTGCTAGTTGAGCTGGGTAGCAATACAAATCATAAATGCTGCATTGGATTGGCCTGGGACATGTCATCATTGGCCCAAGTGAAAAAAATATCTCAGTTATATTCATTTTCCATTATAGAATTTGATTTACTTTTCCCATCTTTCTGGTTCACACCAAAGTTCTTGATTTTTGTCCCATTACACAATCCCCATGTTCATTCGTGAAATTCTCATGATCCTATCAAACATCGGCAAATGAATCAAAATTACATGACCACATCCCGGTATTCATTTGGGTTTCTCTGAACATAATAATATTTATCAAAAAAAAATCCATGGCAAATCCTGAAATGTCCTATTGAAATTGATGTTTTACAGGTATTCCCCATTTTCAAACGCACCTATTTGAGATTGATTTCCCATAAATCGTCTTAAACCTATGATTTGTTGAAGGCCCGGGTTCACCCAATTCACCCATCAGGTATGATGATTGCCATGAACCATTTGGTCGCCTGCATGTGGTACGGTCTAGCCTCCATGACAGCCGGGGGAAGCGTTCACCACTGCCGACCGGAGGTTCCAAACGAGTCATGGAAGGCGTTCCGTACACACATCCATGATGATATCCTATACAAACATGTTCGCTGCAACCCTGACGTTTGACCGCGTCTGAAGATAAGTTGATGTTACTACCCCAATCCACATATTTGCCAGAGGGGGTGGCGGATTTTTNTTTATCCCCTATTAAGATAAGTTGATGTTACTACCCCAATCCACATATTTGCCAGAGGGGGTGGCAGATTTTTATACCCTATTGAGATAAGTTGATGTTGCTGTCATGTTGGATGTGGTCGAACGTCCGGGTTGGGGCGAACNCATATTTGCCAGAGGGGGTGGCAGATTTTTATACCCTATTGAGATAAGTTGATGTTGCTGTCATGTTGGATGTGGTCGAACGTCCGGGTTGGGGCGAACATGTTTAATATGGGTTACATGTCCAAAGGGGCAATCCCTAGAATAATAGTAAAGTGGAAAAAGATGGGACAATGTGGAACATGTAGAAATTATCATGTATATGATTGTATATGCAAATTTTGTTATATACATTTATAATCCTTTCCCCCTAATACTAAACCCCCCCCCCTAATAGTAAACACCCCGGGTAGTTTTTAGTATTAGGGGGGTATTTATTATTAGGGGGACCCTANGACCTTAATATTAAAAACTATTTTTCTCGATTTCAAAATCAATTAAATCTCAATTTAAAACGCAATTAATACGCTGCAAAAAATTGGATTTCGAAGCGGATCCCTAATAGTAAGCGCCAGACCTTAATACTAAAAACTACTTGGATTCAGGGGACCCTAATACTAAGCACCCC
>BGPT01000063.1:449285-534252 GCA_003297045.1 Symbiodinium sp. clade C Y103
TTTCATCAGAGTTGTCCTCTCCTCCTCTTCCTTGCCATAAAGTTTTGCCAGAAAAAGAATGTCAAAATCTGTATCACACTATATTCCAAAGAAAGTATCGTGGTGGGGATCACTCGAAGCAAAGTAATTNCATAAAGTTTTGCCAGAAAAAGAATGTCAAAATCTGTATCACACTATATTCCAAAGAAAGTATCGTGGTGGGGATCACTCGAAGCAAAGTAATTATTTTCAAAAGAAAAACCGTGTATCCAAATGTTCCAAGTTTTTTTTTTGAGATTTCCATCATTTGACCACGGTTTTCCCTGGGTTTTCCTCTAGTTTCCCGGGTTTCCCCCGGATTTCCACTGGGATTCCGAGGCTCGCCATGGGTGTCTTCTCGTCCTTCATCGGGTCCATCAGCGCCACCGTCTCCTCGTTGCGCTCCGCGCGCGCAGAGCAGGCGCAGAAGCAGAGCAAGCTGCTGCAGTGCCATGGCCCTAAACTGTTCGAACTGGCTTACCCTCCTGTACTCAAACGTGGCAAGCTGGGAAATCCTCTGTAAATCGAGGTTTTAATGGGAAAACATATCTATAAATTTTCCATGGCCACGTTTGATTACCGGAGGGTATTGTCGTTGATATAACCTTGGTGGAGATGGAATGATATGATAGTATGTGGGATATATACATGTATTTATAATTATTTATATATATATATATAACTATATAGGAGGATTATGAGGATGTCATTTGGACATAGTGATATGTGACCAACTACTACAGTAATATACCAGAGATGATGAATGATGATGAATGATGGTGAATGATGTATGGGCCTGTATGGACTGTATGTGGGTTGATCCAGTGATTCAGCATTTGGTTTTCTGCACCTTATCCCTGTTGCAAAGGTGATGCAACAAAATCTGCAAAACGGGCGCAAAGTGGCGCAAAAAAACTGCAAAATGAGCGCACATTCAAAAAACGTGACCACATGATCGGCCTGCGTCGAGCCGATTTTGCGGAAACGTACCCAATTTTTGGGAAGGGACTTTAAACCTCAATTTAGGCGCGTAAATAAAAACGTCACGCAAAAAAAACATGACTTTTGAGGCTGCTGGTTACCAACCAGCATTGTAAAATAAATCTGCTTGGAGCCATCATTTCCAGGGCCATGGTTTCAACACCTGCTGCGGTTGATACCACTATTAAAAACACATCAGTTCACTGTGTTGCCCTTGGGGAATCAAAACATGGCAAGAACCATTGGCCATTTTTAATTGATTTCCCATTGAAAACCTCATTTTGATCGGGGATTTCGCAACGAATCATGTTTGATGACACTGGAGGATACACGGCATACCTCGTACCACCGAGGTTCTTCATCGAACGAGATTTGTCGGTGGACCTCTACATGAAGGCACGGCCGACCAAATGGCACGGCTGAATTTTGTTGGTTAAACCGAGGGAAGTGTGCCTGTGCCTTGTCATCCATCAAAATGGCAATTTTATGGTATACGGGTAGAACATGGAAAAAACACAAATATCCCCAAATCCGTTGCATCATTTCATTCTATCAAACATGATGGCCCAGGCCCGCACTAAAAATTTAACTGAAAGAGGATTGGATGATGTTGGATGTGTAACATGGGAATGTAGCATGAAAGGAAACCAGGCAAATCATAGGAAAACTGCAAAAGTAGGCGCTTTGGTTGAGAACTATTGTTTCTGACCGGTATCTCGAAAAGAAGTCAACAACCTAGTCATCCAGAAAAAGGTGCTACGAACGAAGACCTAGGCCCGTATTATCCCACATATTATCCCATAATCTATACAATTAATATCATCCTGTGATTAAAGTATATGTATTGTCCCTAGACATGTATATATATATATATATGTATGCATGGTAGGTACATCCAATACTCTAACATTACTACAACATCCCAAAACTATCCCATTATGCCATAATTATCCCCATGCCAGATGATCCTCATAATATGTGTTATTTTTCCATATTATTCCATGTATTATCTCATTATTAAGTATATGTTCCCAATATTAAGTGTATGTATAAGTATATTACCCAAATTAAACATTGTTACCCAATCAAGTAATATACTTATAAATATCCCAATTCTTATCGCAATATACACCCAATGGGATAATTCCAGATTTTCGTAACCCCACAGCCCATCTACCCTCCGGTAATCAAACGTTGCCATGGAAAATCCACCATTTATAGATATGTTTTCCCATTATCCATTAATCCTCCGTTTATAGAGGATTTTCCAATTGCCATAACTATGGAAAATCAATGAAAATCACTTTTTGTTTTGGGGAAAATCAACTATTTCTATGGCCATTTTCAATAGCAGTCATTACCAGAGGGTAGGGTGATTTCCTTCAGAACAGCCATCTATTTCCCCATTGAAACAAACATTGCTTAACAAAATCAGGCTAGTTAGTAAGCCCACAGCCCATCTACCCTCCGGTAATCAAACGTGGCCATGGAAAATCCACCATTTATAGATATATTTCCCATTAATCCTCCATGTATAGAGGATTTTCCAATTGCCACGTTTGATTACCAGAGGGTACCCTTGAGTATCACCACTAAATTCCATAATTTTCCATAGATCCCATTAAATCCCATTAAATCCCATAAGCCAATCCAATGATAGAGGGATTTCCTGTAAATCTCATCCAATTCTCCCAAAAATCGCCAGGTCCAAGAAGCCTTACGTCGCGAGGGTGCCTTCCGCGTCCGCAGCTCCGAGGACGAGGCCGAGCCGCCGGGCCTTCAGATCTGAGGGATGTGGAAGGGAAATCCATGGTGAAAGCCCCTAGAAACGATTCAAATGATATATAGTTATATATATATATATATATAATATTGTTTTTTTTCTCAAGCCTGTGTTATATTATACTATATATAAATATAGAAATATAGCAATATATATATATATACTGTATATACATCATATTATATACATATATTATTATATATATAAATGTTATATAATATATAACCACTAAGAAATGGGAAGATCATGGCAATATCATAATATTCCTATTTTTTTCGGGTGAGAATGGGGATGTGTACAGGAAACAATATGGGATTGAACCATCTAACCTCGTGACTGCCGCGACCTCACTAGAACCATGGTGAATTGGGATGACTATCCCAAAATTGCCAAACTCTTCAGCTGAGTGAATTGTTTTGAAGTGGGGGGTGCTTCAAATGGGGGAATCCCCAAAACCATGGGTTTCAATATTGACATGATCTAATTTTGGATGATTTGGGGGTACCCCCATGACTTGGCAAACCTCCAATTATCCACAGAAAGATGAGAGAACCAGCATTTTATCCATCCGTTGGTGCATGGAGGGAGCGATGACCGGAACGATCGTTTTCGCATGTTGCACCTTAACTTCCCCTAACAATGGGGAGCCATGGAGCGACGAATGGAGATGAGCACATCATAGTTCTGGAGATGTAATGGGAAGATATGCAGCAAATGATTCAGCTAAAGCCGGTATTCGCAAAAATGGAGAAGCATGGGGGATGACCAGCAATCTTGGCCATGGCCCCTTTTATGGTATTTTGGTTTTTGAACGGTTGTTGTCAAGATGATGAGAAAACATGGGAGGATACGCCAAGATAAACCGTGATGATGTAGATACGCCAAGATAAACCGTGATGATTTACTTGATATATGCTTACTAGGAGGTGCAACTGAAGTGATTTGTATGGGTAGTAGAACCATGATGTGGGATACATTCCCTGTAGTAGTGGCCATGTATCAGTTTGAGTTTTGTAATGGGAGTTAAAATCCATATAATGTACATATATCTTGCATATATATATATATATGAATATATGTATGCACATGAAGCTGCACCACAAAGATTGCCAAATTCTCTTTATTTGCTAGTGGCTTTCCAGCATCCGCTTTAAAAACATAGATCAAATTTGGGTGATTTCTCTCGTTTCTCTTTTCCCCATCCAATTTGCATTGACCTTGAAGGGATGAAGACTTGATTGAACATTGATTTCTTAGATTCATTCACAGAACATCTATCTAAGAAAGCTGGCTCGGTCCCACTTTCTCCACTTTCGTAGGTGGAGATGATTCAAGGGATCCCTGTTTCTCGGCCCTTTAGAGTTGGCCGTTTCTGAAAAAATGCCTGTGATGAAGGGATGGATTTCATGAAAAAAATGGCCGGCAAACGCCGGCAATGAGAGCTTCACTAGCAAATATTTGCTGGGTCTAGCAAATATTTGGGAAGTCTACCAGCAAATATTTGGTGACTTCACCGGCAAATCTTTGGTGCTTTGACCAAGAAAATGTGTGATTCAGTCAGCTGCACTGGTGATTTCATCCTTCGCCATAAATGGTGAAAAAAAACAACTCAAATTTCAATCTTTTGCAGGGTCTCCAAAAATGATTTCTTAGTATTCTTAGTGAAACAAGCAATGGATTAAGGAAATAAATAAACACATCATTGGTGAAACCGTGGCTGATCTTGGAATTCTAAGATGAAATCCCATCAGCTCTACCATGAAATCACCATAAGAAACTGTTGGGAAGTTATCCCTAACTCTTTTCACCAACCACTGGTAGCCAGGAGTTTTGGGTCAAGTTCCAGTTATAAGTAGGTTGCAGTTCACCATGGTTGTAGGGCTCCCCAATATATTTCAACATAAATCATCCCAGTGCTGCACCCAAACGTAGTATTGATGGCTTTATTTATATAAATATATACATTATATATCCCATTCATATTCCATTATTCCATGATACTCCCATTCACTGGTCATAAGTCATATTTCCTCGCTATTACAATACCTTTCCATGTATGTATATATATATATAATAATATATATATATATAACTATTATATATATATATATATTCATCCCAAATATAACGGTGTCTATCCTCAACAATTCCGAACTGATTTCCGTTGCTTCTATGTTTACCATATTTTACATCTCAAAAAATAAACATCATCCATATCATATATCACCCAGATATTTCACCGAGGAGAGGTTCAAGATCCAGCTGCACGAAGAGATGTACGCCTCCACTTTAGCGAAGTGTCACTTCTGGCCCCAGCGGCAGCTCCAGGATGCCAAACAGGGGAGGATTTCGAACGGAAAAGCTGGGATTTGAGCATAAAAACAACATGAAATGTGAAATTCTATGTCATATTTCTTCAAGATAGAAGCTGTTCAATGTCAAATTCAGATAGAAGGTGTAACCTGAAATAATCCCACAATATCCTATACTTATAAGTTGTAAGATGTTTTAAGAAGGAGTATAATGAGTATTCAAGACAGACTCATGACCGCTTCCCCTGAAGCCCTGAAGTACCCAAATGCAACTCTGGGTGACTTTCTGCATCTCCTTCTTTTGGGTTACCAGCATATGAGGGTTCCACTGCACATGATCTGCATGTGGGATCAACCATACAACACGATACAACCTCCATACCCCTGGTGGGCCATCCGTATTCGAAGCAGGATCAACAAAAACTGCACATACAAACGATGGTGCCCCGTTTTTCCAGCTTGATTTATATTTAAAACATGTTAAAAACCCATCAAACTATAGATGATTCCACCATAAAAATCCCATAAATTCCACCTATCTAACTATAGGTGGCACCACCTTTTTACCCTCTGCAGTAGAGAAATTTCCCCAGGAAGACGAGCAATTCTTCATACGGCTGCTGTGTCATCAGTGCCTCTCGGAAGCCGCGGCTGCGCCGGGGCAAGACGTGTTCTTGCCGGGCAACGACTGTGCACAGGCGCCACCCATGGAGAGTCTTTTTTTGGGGCGGTGGTTGGGGATCTGGGATGGGTTTTAGGTAAGTTTAAGTGGTAGATATAGGCCTGATTCATATAATATGTATTTATTGTATGTACATATCTTGGTTTTCAGGTTTTTTTTCAAACTCATTGACCCCCTCAAAGATGGTTTCATATTGTTTAATACCACGTTCCCTGGATTCATTTGTATCCTGTTTTGAAGCCACATATACAACCCTAGATAGTTTGTAAAGGACAAACCAATTGAGAGCCTCAAAGGAGCGATAAGATCTAGATCATGTCTATATGGAGGTTTCCTAAAATAGGGCTACCCCACGTCAGTTCAGGTTTCAATACTAAGTCATGGTCATCCATGACTTGGATGATTTGGGGTCCCCCTAATTTTAGGAAACCCCCATGTAACATGTATGTATGTACACACATATATATATATATATATATAATAGTATCAACTACTTAAGGTCTATAGTACCCAGGCCTTATGGCTTGGCGTTCTGGGGGTCTGAAGAGGTAAATAGATTCATCTACACCCTTGAAAAATATTTCCATTATAGACCTTTGGCAGTTTGGGTATGTTGAGCTATCATGTGGAAAGTCTCAGATGTAGTTTTGCGCATGGTTTTCCCAGGATTTTGCACCTTTTTTTGGGCATGTGGATCAACATCTTGAAAAAATGTGGCAAAAAATCCAAACCTGCAGTGTCAAAAAAAGTTAAAAAAAAAGGCAACGTGTGGAGCATGCGGGGCAACCTGCGATGTCAAATCTGTATCAAACCGATATGCGTTTTCCAGATAGATTTCCATTTGTCGGGCTTGAAACTGGTCAAGTTTTCAGCCGGCCGGAGCCAAATTTTTGGTTCAAACTTGTTCGTCGAGAACTCTACTCTGTGCATCCTTGCGCGTTCTTTGCCTGTCATGGCTGACGCCCACCCGGGCCATTGTTTCCTACGGCTTTGTCCCTGTTGTATCCTGTTGTTGTTTCCTTGTGCTCTCTACCTTTGCCTCTTGTACATGTTTAGCCTTCTCCTTGAAACACTCTACTTGCTTGCTTTTGTTGTTTTCCTTGTTCAAAAACAGTTGCTGCTGGTGCTGGTGCTGGAAGGGATTGAGAAGAATGCTCCGAGGGGATTGACCCAGGGAGTTCTCCTTGTGAGATTGCGCGGAGACTGATCCATGTACATTCTTGGAAGGAGGGATGTAATCATGGTCCCATGGTAATAGTGTTTTCTTTGTTGGCCTTTTCTTTGCTTGCTTTCCCTCTTCTGCCAAATGCTTCAAAACTTTCATGCTTTCCTGCAGCACGCCAAAGTCATTCGGTCTAGAATGGTGTTGTGCNAATGCTTCAAAACTTTCATGCTTTCCTGCAGCACGCCAAAGTCATTCGGTCTAGAATGGTGTTGTGCGGGGTGGGCAGCCCAAAAAACACATAACAAGTTCAGTGACATCATAGTAGACCCAAGCTACTTGGTAGAAGCCGACTTTCTCTAGGACTGCCTGTTCATGTCTACCGGTTCCTCTTTCATAATCCAGCCACCAATCATTGAGTTTTATCATCATAAACCCTCCAAAAACTATTGCGTTGCTCGTTTGCAGCATGGATGAAATAGGAAGGTCTAGAATGGTCTCGCCTGTGGCGGGCAGCCCAAAAACACATAACAAGTCCAATGACATCAAAGTAGACCCAAGCTACTCGGTAGAAACNTAGACCATTCCAAAAACTATTGCGTTGCTCGTTTGCAGCATGGATGAAATGGGAAGGTCTAGAATGGTCTCGCCTGTGGTGGGCAGCCCAAAAAAACACAACAAGTCCAATGACATCAAAGTAGACCCAAGCTACTCGGTAGAAACTTACAATTTCTAGCAGTGCCTACTCATGTCTACCACTTCTTTCAAAATGCAGCCACTTGCAGCCACCAATTCTTGAACTTTATCATCATAGACCATTCCAAAAACTATTGCGTTGCTCGTTTGCAGCATGGATGAAATGGGAAGGTCTAGAATGGTCTCGCCTGTGGCGGGCAGCCCAAAAAAANTCGGTAGAAACTTACAATTTCTAGCAGTGCCTACTCATGTCTACCACTTCTTTCAAAATGCAGCCACTTGCAGCCACCAATTCTTGAACTTTATCTTCATAGACCATTCCAAAAACTATTGCGTTGCTCGTTTGCAGCATGGATGAAATGGGAAGGTCTAGAATGGTCTCGCCTGTGGTGGGCAGCCCAAAAACACATAACAAGTCCAATGACATCAAAGTAGACCCAAGCTACTCGGTAGAAACTTACAATTTCTAGCACTACCTACTCATGTCTACCACTTCTTTCAAAATGCAGCCACTTGCAGCCACCAATTCTTAAACTTTATCTTCATAGACCATTCCAAAAACTATTGCGTTGCTCGTTTGCAGCATGGATGAAATGGGAAGGTCTAGAATGGTCTCGCCTGTGGCGGGCAGCCCAAAAAAANTCATAGACCATTCCAAAAACTATTGCGTTGCTCGTTTGCAGCATGGATGAAATGGGAAGGTCTAGAATGGTCTCGCCTGTGGCGGGCAGCCCAAAAAAACACAACAAGTCCAATGACATCAAAGTAGACCCAAGCTACTTGGTAGAAGCCGGCTTTCTCTAGGACTGCCTGTTCATGTCTAATACTCTCAAATAGAATGCCAAAAACAATGTCACTATATGTGCCACAGAAAGAATGTCAAAGTATATGCCGAATAGAATGCCAAAAAGAATGTTAGGAAAAATGCCGGGTAGAATGCCAGAGGATATGTCAAAACTATGTCAGGGTTAATCATCATAGACTATTCCGTAGGTCGAAAAAGGTAGAATGATGCAAATCATAGAAGATCTACAGAACACGATTGAACAAAAATTGGCTCTGGTTTGGAATCAGTTTCTAGCCTGACAAATGGCCCTCAACATTTTGGAAACTTGCCAAACGCAAAATGGATTGATACAGATTTGAGATAGCAGGTCCATCCACACTTTGATTTTTTATGAAAGACATTATGGGAATGGGGATTTGAATTTTTGGTCATATTTTTTCAAGATGTTGATCCACATGCAAAAACAAGTGCAAAATACTTGGAAGAATATGCAAAAAAATGAGCAAACCATGGCATACCTTATAAAAGCAGTTGGCTCAGTTTACCAAAGGTTTGCATCACAAAAACAACCTTACAATAAATGATGTTTTTCTGTTTGTCTCCGAGAATTGGCCACTGCTTCCACGCTTCGGGACGTCAGAGAGGATTGAAAAGGTCCAAAATGAGGAAATTGTTTTTACGGTCACCTGGCAAGACTATCCAAATAGACCCCTGGTTTGAGGGTCTAGACCAAAGTTACCAAGGTCCCTCCCAAGTAGTTGATGCTATTATATATATATATATTCATATACATACACCATTGTACAGTATCCCATCAACATAGAAACATATACTGGTTGGTTTGATCTAGATAGTTTCTATATGTTATCTACCATTTTGTCTAAATATCTATCTATCTCTCTATCTAGCTATCTATCTTTGTTTTCTATTTAAACCTCATGACCGACCAGACCCTGCGAATCATGTGCTCTTTGGCTAATTCGCCAGGCCTATGTGATGCAGACTGGACTTATGTCCTACCATGGCAAGGAGAGCGGAGACATCAGTGGTTGGTTGGGCAATGCTTGGAAAGCCCGAATAATGATGGATCCATAAACCCTGCTTAATTGGTTATTGCCTTGTTATTACTATAAATAATTGATAATTGTTTTCCCAAGAGTCACTGTAATGGTTGGCAGGTGACATTAAATGGCTGGCTTGGAAACCCAAACAACTCAGCAGAGTGGCACCACATTGCACCTTCTGTTTTGCAAGTTCCCACTGTATTCTACCTGGGATGATGATCTCTGTGACTACTATAGCGAGGTTGGGTGAAACTGCAGATGGCCAGTTGCCCCATTTACTAAGCAGGATGGTCTTCCATGGATGAAGTGCCATTCCTAACCATTTATTCACAGATTTGCCAGATCTAGTGCACTCATCACCCATGAAGAAACCAGTTTTTGGATGAACTACCGAGTACAATGTGGTGCTCCTCCGTGAAGTTTGCTTGGTTTTATAGACCCCATGACCTAGTTCGATGCATCTACCATAAACCCAACAGTTCAATATGGGTTCTGTTTAGCAGCCTGGTTCTGTCCTTTTCTTGGGCACAACTTTGATATGTCTTTCAAGGTGGTTTCCCCCGAAGGAAAACACCCCGTGAATTCCATAGAACTCTCCAGTCCACTACTCCAGGTTTGGAAGACCGTCAGTTTCCATTCAGAAAACGACCGTGATTTTCCCCAAACTATTGTGTGTCCACTAGGAATCATATCGTGTCCCTTTATTCTTGCTTATATAGTTCTATAATGTTATATGCCATTTACTGCTGGTAATTACCCATGGATTATTGAGTAGGAACAACATTAGAAACCACAACAAAACCACCAATCTAGACATGTTTTTGAAGTTGGTCGATTCCGACTGAAGCTACATCTTTGTGTCAGTCAGTTTCCACCATTTTTCAACAGGTTGAGCACCTCAATTCTCACTGGGGCACCGATCCATTGATCCATTGATCCCCCTGAAATCGAGGAGAACTTTGAGCAGGACTGCTCTGCCGAGATGACTCTTGGTGCAGGTAGAAGCCCTTTTCGGTCCCTGGTGCGGCTGGCGTACAAAGACATACCATTGAAAATAGGGTCCAACCACTCCAGAAAAGTCTTCAACAAAATGTTTCTCAACACCACCCAATGTTCAATGCATTCGTCATTGGGCAATTTTTGTTCATGGTCAAAAGCCCCTGGATTTGATGGTAACAGTATTGCAACAGTTATATTGATATATCGCGTCGTTTCTGGTTAAGAGTTTATCGATGTTTATCGTAAATTGTTGACTTGTGGTATTCGATGGTACCTTCAAGAATAGGGAGGTTGCTCAAGAAGTGGCTCAAGAAAAATGGATGATCCTTGCTGGTGGATGGTCAGGCACATGAACAATGGCGATTCAACTACCCCCCAAAAAAACTCGGGTTACTTGCCAAAACACATGGGATTTGAAGCAGAAATGATGGTTAAGGGGTTGTGCGGACTGGTTGAATTGATGATACCGCAATATTCCAAGAATCGGATGCAAGGAAAATCTGCAGGAAACTTCTGGTATTTCATGGTAAAGACAGTGGTTTTCTGCAGATTTTCCCTTCAACCAATCCGTTGAACCTGTGGTTGTTTTGGAGTTTGTGTGAAGAAGAATAATTCCCAGTTGATGCGGCTGTCGGTACCCATCTTCAAGGATTTAATCATGATAATCATGTAAATTGGTGAGAGGAAATGAAGGACGCTTGGCTTGGGAACATTGTACAAGAGATAAATCATGATAAATCACATGTTATTCCAGTTTGATCCAATTTGCAATTTCTCCTGTGACGAAACGGACAAGTCCTGCAGAGAATTGAGATCGCAGCTCCTGCCAGGTCAGCAGCCCCCAAAAAAAACTCCTGGTCGGGTCCCATTGATGTTATTCCTGGGTTCATGGTGGCCTATCAAAAAACTGCTAGGTCGAATCGTTGATGTTCGACTTTCAGGGACCATGGGAGCGAGTACTCCCAAGCTTTGACGATTCTGAGTCACCACCTCTAAATGTTTGCAAGTTCAAGCAGCAAAACCTGGAACTCACACTTTAAACAGTATTACATGTATTGATCATCATTTGGTTTGGGTCAGAGTTTAAAGCCCAGAAGCTGCAGATGGCTCGGTACAACCCCCAAGTATATCACCATCATTCACCATCATATCATGCTTGCGGGTGTAGTAGGGGTTTATTTTTTATTTTATTTCCCCAACTGGGGGGTACCCCCTTAACATCCATTTATAGATGGTTTTTCCATTATAAACCATCCAGCTAGGGAACACGAGTTTAGGACATTTCCATATACTCCGTTAATATCCCATCCATATTCCATTAATATCCTGTGAATATGTCATTGTTTTCCCTATTCAACTCCATATAACCTTCATTTATGGAAACCCTTGTTTACCATGGGTATATTGTTATTAATGGACGTCTAGGAGTGATTTCCCGAGAAGGTGACCCTGGTGACACCGAGCGCTGTCAGGAACTCCTGTCTTTGCATCACAGCGCTTTGGGCCGTGACTCGGAGGGGATTCCACCGATTTCACCCTGAAAACGAGGCTGATTCCGAGCAACATCCGGAGAGCACCGGGATTGAACTTAGAACATGAAGGGGATCAGTTGATTTGGAGGTTTCCTAAGTCATAGGGGTACCCCCAAATCATCCATTTTCAATCCGGATTTTCCATTATAAACCATTCATTTTTGGGTATCCCCATTTTAGGAAACCCCCATTTATAGGAATCCATAGAGTTTCCCCAACTTCAAAGATAAATGACATAGACTACGAGTCAGCTGCTGGGAAAACATGTTGACATCAGGAGTTAGCCATAAGCAACTCGTGGAACTTGGGGAACTGGCTTAGAAAATGCTGCCCCAGGTCGCTAAATTCTGGTCTGTCACCTGCAGAAATAGTGATTTGATGGGAGTTCACCGGATTTTGTTGGGTCAGGTGGTTGATTTCTCGGATATCTCACCATGGTGTTCTGATAGATATGGAATCAGTGGTGGTTATACATATACAATAAAGATTGCGGGGGCACCGCATTGTATACAATGAAAATTGATGGCTAAACTTCAACAAACCAATGGGGATGCTTGATCCATGGAACCGGAGATATGTAGGAAACATGACCCCAGCTTTTACCCAGTTCCATGGATCAAGCTGGGTTTTCATGGATCAAATTTCCTTTCTGATCTGTGGCAACTGGTAAAATATGGACATTGAATTGAACTATACTGAAATCCATAATATTGAGGTTTCAGAGTTTTTATGATTTTTCATCATATATCTAACATAAGACTCTAACTGAAGCTTTTCTGATCCATGGATTGAAATCCTCGCTGTGGAGTTGAACACGGACCTAGACAGCGGTCTTGACTAGTGGAAGCTCGCCCGGTTGCCCCCTGGTCACTTGACAAAGCTATGAAAAATCACCACTTTTAATGGGTAGATCACCAGAAATCCTCGAAGTAAATGGGCCATGGTTCCATAGCTATGTCAAACAACCAGAGGGTACCACCATTTAGAACTTGATGTGTCTTTCTTGCACATGAGGATTCCCTATCTTTTCCATTGCCTGGTTAGATTGCCGGGGGGTACAACAACTTTGGGATCCAAATTGTTGGATGCAAGTCCCCAATTTTCATGGAAACATTATCCAAATTTTCGATGGTTCAGCCCCCCTTGAATCTTTTTTTGACTCAGAAGAAATGCAGAATGTATACGAATGTACGCCATACCTTTTGATTTTTGGTCCATTAATATATATATATATATATGTATGTATGTATATATATATATATGTCTATATATAATTATATATAATTATATATATATATATATACACATGTCAAATTGTCACGTGCTCCTGTACAACATGTTTCTGTTCCCCGCAGGCCTTGAGCCATTTGTCCAGTGTAGGTACAACAATACAGACGTGTGTACAGCAACCGCAGAGACAAAAGGATTCAAGCAGATCATCACAACAACTCCGCTGAGCTACCTTGTGATTTTACATGGTAGCGGAGCTCTGCCTTGTGGGTTTTTCAGGACAAATTTCATCATTGCGATTGTCCCGAAAAAATATGTACCCAAGACTAGTCAAACGGTTTCCAAACGCTGACAAAAGGGACGTGAACAGCAAAACGTTTGTTGCTGCAGGGGTTCTGTTTTTCACGCCGACGCGTTTGCACGCAGCATCTTTTGCACAGGGAATCGTTTACGCAGGGAAACTTTTACACACGGAAGCTTTTAAGCAGAGAAGCTTTGACACCGAGAAGCCTTTACACAGGGGAGCCTTTACACACAGACGCGTTTACACAGAGAAGCCCCTACAGAGAGGAGTTTTTACTCACAGAAGCTTTTATACAAAGAAAAGTTTACACACAGAAGCTTTTACACAAAAAAACATGTTCACAGAGAAGTCTTTTACACAGAGAAATCTTTACACAAAAAAGCTTTTACATAGAGAAGTCTTGTAGGCAGAGAAGTCTTTACACCGAGGAGATTTTACACACAGAAGCTTTTGCACAATTAGCCTTTACACAGACGCTTTTATACAGACGCTTACTCACAGAATCTTTTATAGACAAAAGCTTTTACACCAGTAGCTTTTACACAGCGGAGATTTTACACGCGGAAGCTGTTTTACAGAGAGGCGTTTAAACAGAGGAGCTTTTTCACACAGACACGCTTACACACAGAAGCCTTTACGCACCGAAACTTTTACACAGAGTAGCTCTTGCACAGAGAAATTTACACACGCAGAAACTTTACACAGAGAAGTCTTTTACGCGGAGAAATCTTTACACAGACGAGCTTTTACGCAGAGAAGTCGCTACACAGAGGAGTTGCTTCGTCCTCGCTCCCCCTGCGGCGAAGCAAGCTAAACGAACACCCAAGCATCAATAGCGACTAGAGAGATGGGATAGCGTTACATTAGCAGAAATAGCGACTCAAAAAATGCAGGTGTGGCTGAGGCAGCATGCTGTGGCGAATTGCGGCCCCTGATGCCATCAGTCTTCACGATGTCTCAATAAAGATATTGCGTCGATTTCGTGCAGAGCACAGCTGCCCACACCACCAAATTGTAAAAAAGGTGTGATGTGTGCCGTCTTTGGGTTCTCTGGCCCACCTTGTCTTTTTTCCGGTGGGTTTATTATCATGTCCCCTCATAACATCTCAATACCTTAATTTTGATCCGCGCAAGTATTCCATTTTATTTTCATATCATTGGAACCGTGAAGATTCGGATGTTGAGTTTTGGTTATTACTTGGGGAAGCGCCTCTGCCACCTAGTCTTCAGGCGCTGACCGATTTGGCATCAGATTCGTGCAAGGCAGGAAGCAAATGGGACGTGGCTACCTTGTGACTTTACAACATATATATATATATATTTTTTTATATGAATACATATTTATACATCATATAAAATCATCATGTCCATTCATGTCCCCAAGAATAAACACATTTGTTCCCCATAAAGATCATCATCTTCCAAGCTTCCAATTCCAGCCCCAGATCCTGCCATCCTTCGCCATCGAGGAATGGCACAACCGCGGCCGTTTTGCTGCGGCGCACGGCTTGTGTT
Source organism: Symbiodinium sp. clade C Y103 (assembly GCA_003297045.1). Classification (NCBI taxonomy): domain Eukaryota; class Dinophyceae; order Suessiales; family Symbiodiniaceae; genus Cladocopium; species Cladocopium sp. clade C. The sequence goes on from BGPT01000063.1 coordinate 464,351, forward strand.
ACTACGTGACCATCGATGCGGAGGCGTCATTTCTGCATCAAACATTTGGAGGTTTCATCATGGAAACCACCATTTAAAATGCGTTTGCTTTTATAACGGGGATGATAGTGGAATAAAGTACGTGGTATATAACTAAGCAACTATAATATAAACTGGGGTATATCAGTATATCCATAAAACTGCCTTTTTTGGTGATGGACCAACAATCAACCCTATTTTCCGCAATGCATCAAATTGTATCTTGATATCTTGTATGATTATGTGGAATTGACTAGCATTGCGTGTCCTGTTGCCAACAGACATGAGTGTTTGATATGGAACAATCCACTGGGAACTCTTGCCTGGGTACCAGCAAGTACTATCTAATCATTTGCAGTATATGAAGATATACGAACTGCCCGGTGGTTGGGAGGGAAATAAGTAGCCATGTGTATCCATATTCCTTATTCATTGAGCGAAGGAGCACTCAAAATTTTCCAACCACATGATATCTATCCAAACCATCCTAATACCCTTCGGACATCAAACATGGCAATGGAACATCTCTCATAAATATAGTTTTCAATTGGGATAATCATCCATAAATGGATGATTTTCAATTGCCATGTTTGATTTCCGGATGGGTAAAATGTATTCGTTGAATTCTTTTGCAGGGCATCTATCCCCAATTGGGTTTTTGAAATTGGGTATACACTCTGGTGAACTAACATAGCTATGGAAAATCACCACAATTTCATGGGTACATCAACTATAAATGGCAATTTTCAATAGCTATGTTAAATCACTGGAGGGTACCCCTAGCAATGGGGATGATGTTCGTCATGCCCCCAAGTAATGGTTGTTTTGCCTGATTTTCCCGGGTATCAATGGGAAAATAGTCCATAAACGGTGATCTTTCCAGCAAACCATTTTTGATGACACCGGAGGGTATATCCCATCAAACCTGACTAACCAAATTCCATGGACTTCTCCAGGGTTTCTGCACCAGTTCGTTGAATTATGGTGGAGTTTCGGCCGCAGAACAGCGGGGCTGGCGATGAGGGAATCTAAGCTACCATCCGCCAGAGGTTACCTTCTGGTAAACGCAACATAGCTATGGAAAATGTCCACTTTTAGAAGGTAAATCATCAAACTAAAATGGGCCATTTTCCAGAGTTTTCTTTACCTGCGCGAGGGTATATCTCAAATTTGGATGTTATTCAGGGACAGATGTTAATGTGACACCACCTCATTGATCCACAGACCCTTCCCGGATTGTCGCCAGAGTGTTAAGTTACCATATATATGATATATTCTCAGATGAAAGCACTCCACTGGCAACATCCCAAGATATGTGTGTGATACAAAAGAATATCCCATTCTTGTAATATTAACAATGTCACACATCAGCCCCATGAGATCATCCATTTCGAGATATGACAGTCAGTGGTGCCCCAGTTCGTTTGCTCAATTGATCTAAATATATATATATATATATATCTAAGTATGTGTGTAATTTCTAGTTTATGGTCAGTAGATATATGGGGATGGGTCAAAACCCATTTTGTAAAACCACCCAGTATATATTTCACCAGCTACAAACCAGGGTATCGTTTGGGTACCAGGGATTTGCTGCCACAGCTGGGGGCACCTTGGCGCCAGAGAGATGACCGAGTACCATTCCCAAGTCCGTGTTGAGGATGATAAACTGGTGATGATTTTAGAATTTGTACACTTCCCCAGTTTTGGTGAAACACCAATCACCATATTTTCGAAGAAATTCTTCGTTTCAGCACTTGGTGATCATTTTAGAATATACCATGTACCAGTTTTGGTGAAACACCAATCACCATATGTTCCCGAGTTTTAGGTTGTTTTTGATGGCCTTTCAACAGCGACTAGAATGTCTGTTCTGTTGCCCCTAGGATCCATCTATGCGCATTTGCAGATCTTTGGTATTCTCCTGGCAACCTGAAGGAAAAATAACAACCCTCTGGTAAACTAACATAGCGAACTGGAAAATCACCATGCTATTAATGGGAAAATAGTTATGTTAGTTTACCAAAGGGTATGGGACAAGTTGGAGTGGGACGGTGAAGTGACGGGTCAGTTGGATAGTTCAATGGCTTTGTGTTGGACCATTTTTGGGGAGAATAATATTGAGACCAAAGTGAGAATAGGAAATTCAAGATTGGCCATTGAAAGGATAGGGTTTATTTTTTGGCATAGGTGAAATAAGATGAATGGTGATGTTTAATGTTGTTTTGGGGCTGCCTCCTTGTTCTTGTCATGTGTTGGGGACTGCTTGATATCCAATTGGGGGATGGTCAAGCCTTCATGATGGTTTTGAGTTACAGCAGTGGTGATTGAACTGGAACAAAAACTGGGTCATAGGCTTCACCATTCGGTCCACTGGTTAATCATAAATCAAATCATCGATTGTCCCTTTCCAATGTGCCATTTGGGGAGTGTATGACTATTGTAATAACCTCGAACCGCTATGAATTGGGATATTATATATATATATATGTAACTCCCTACAACTATAATCATCTACAATTAACCTACCAAAAAAAGATGGTTCGCATTTCCAAGTATCTCCATTTTTAATGTTTCAGATCCGTCTTGGTGATTGATGATACCTTTTTATCCAGAGGTGGGTCATGTGGAAGCCTTGGATGAAGAGGATTTGTGGCCTGGCTGGAAATCCTTGTGGCCTCCAGGTTTCAATGGGAAACTCATCTATAAATGGAGGTGTTTTAATATGTTTGTAGCTGGGAAAATCATGGAACCAAAAGTGGGATTTTCCAGCACGCCATGTTTCAGTACCAGAGGACAAAGGAATAACGTTGAGAGTTTTTAAGCACTGCTCGGCTGAATGGATACTTTAGCAATGTACAACTTGATTGTTTGCCAAGAATCGTGGACATGTACTTTTTGGAATTCAACTTTAGATTCATTGTTTTTTTTTCAGGTTATCTAAGATTGGCCATGATATGTGTATGCAATAGCTGAAAGAGGGGGTGGGCGGGTGTTTCCTCAGACTAGATTGGATAGTGATATGATACAAACCCTCATAGACTCATAGAATATAATGAATAACAATGAATATATCACATCATTTCAATGTTTTAACAGTTACAACACATATGCTTCACAAAATAGTATAAATCACCATGTCTTTGTTTGTTCTTTCGGTGTTTAAGGGGTGGTGACTACTTCTTTTCAGCAGACCTTTATGGGACATGGGGAGGGGCGCGTTTCCGTGGTTTCATTCGTACGTTAGACCCATTTTCCAGGACCGATGGTGTTTATTAATCCACAATTGACTAGACTTTCAAAAGAGATCCCGGATGTTGCTATTAGGATATGGTGAAACCAGCAGAACCACCAACCACGCAAACAGTACATAATCATGCCTCGATTGATGGGAAAGTTTGCTTGCAAATCAACAGACGCATCAGTTTAACATGGAATGTGCGTGGCTTTGCCCGAAAACGGTGCGTTTTTCTACCACGAAATGCGAATATTGATGAAGAACATGCTGATAGGCCATTTCGTGCCCGCTATGGATTCCGATGGCGCTATGGATTCCGATTTGGTTTGGCTGTTCCACCAGTGGACATCTAAGCTGTAGTTCCAGCATTAGATATGCAGTGAACAATATGATATACATCTATAATATTCTATAATCATATATCATACATATATGATATTATATGATACATATGTATATTTTTTTTCCTGTCGGCCTTTTGTGACTTACGTCGCGGCTCTGCTACAAATTCAATGACGCGGAATCTATCCGGCGTACATATGTATATATATATATAAGATAGTAATACATACATATTATATATAATTATATACATATGTTCCAAAAGCCTACCGATATGAACCCCCAAACCCAAAGTGTTACTTTCCAGATTTTGTGCGTATCCTTTTTTTTGCCATGTTTGCTGCCTGCTGTCATCTCACCATGTTTGCTTCTACATAACCTCTTTGTTTGTTGTTTCAACGCCCCAAACTTCACCGTTATTTAGCATAGCCATGGAAAATGGCCCATTTATAGATGATTTATGGTGATTTACCTTTTAAACATGGTGATTGTCCATGGCTGTGCTAAAGAACCAGAGGGTACAGTAATTGCTGAAAACACCACCATGTTTCAAATTTAGTATTTGTGGGGTGCACTTGTTTCTTGTTTGGGTAGGACGGCGTAACTCAATGAACATGTTTGTGTAGCTTCCCCCCATGTTGCATCGTCATATATTCGTATCTTCAATGTACATGGTGTGTGTGTGTGCGTGTCAGTGAATATAGATTATATCTATATCTATCTATCTATCTATCTATCTATCTATCTATCTATCTATCTATCTATCTATATAAAAACTAGTGTATACAACACCATTACTTTAGATTGTATCTATACATTGTATCTATACATGGTATATAAAGTGCTATCTTCATGGCAACAATACATAACAACATGCAACAATACATAATATGCACAGATAATCATAGATACATATCTGTGCCTTACATAGACATCATGTAGATAAATACCTCTTACAAAGTGGGCCCCCCGAGTTATAAGTTGGTTTATTAACCCCATCAACTATAGATAATTATAGATAATCATAGATAATCATAGATGATCATTGATAATATGCATAGATAATCATAATTGTTCCTGAATCATCACCACATTTGGCTCAGGTTGGTGACAGACCTGGTGGATGAAGCTGCCATGGCAGAGCTCAGGGTCCGAGCGCAGCAGTACTGCGCTTTCGCAGGATCTGATGGGATCGGAGATGGAGAACCGGGTGGAAAACAACGGGTGTCATAACTTGGGGGATACATGGGGTTACACTCCAGCAAATCTAAGCAACTAATATAAGATGTATGTGTATATCTATATTGTATTAGAGCAAACTGAAGAATTGTTTTGTTTTCAAAGGTATCTGAAGATTTGGAGTGATAGGCTATCACTGACGGGCAAATTTTGCGGGTTCACCAGACGAAATGAAGATTCAACTCGGAAACATGGTGCTTTCCTGATGTAATCAGCAATGTAGTGATTTGAACCAAGAAAAATGAACAATAAAACCAACCCTTTTACAGGGATAGAACTGCATATAGTAGACTTCAACAATATGACTTGGGGTTTTGCGCAGAAATGGAGTGCAAATGGTGGTGGTGCCACGTGTATGTTTATCCCAAAAATGGATACGCAACATGGACCAATCTGACAATGTTAAATGGACAAGATATGTGTTTTTTTTAACCGTGATATTGCCAAGAGTTGTTTTTTTTTTTGTTTCCATTTTTTAATTTACATGTTCGTTTCTTCCAACTCAGATAGACTTTGATTTGCTCAAGAAAATGGGTTATCTTCCAATTGGTACATCCATCATTTCGGCAATCTACTGGCCTTTGTTTCCGTGGGGCCTTCGAAGGGGACGCCCAGTTTGTTTTGGTGATATACATGTCCAAAGTTTGATGGTAAAAATCACATCACCATTATCATCACCTCAACCTTCATGAACCCCGTAAAAATCGGTGTGTGTGTGTGTGTGTACCCCGAATGTATTGGTTTTGGTGACTTTTCGTGGGTCAACCCTTGACCTGTATTCGATTTTTTCGCTATACATCATGACATGTACTCACCAGCTCCCAAAACCAGATTTTTGCAGGAGAGAATGGCCTGGCCACATCGCATCCAAAAATCCCATGTCATATCCCCTCCAAATGACGGTATTCCGCGGTGATTTGTGAAGGGACCGGCTCAGCTCGCCGAGCTCGCCAAGCCCCAGGAGATTTGAAGAAGAAACGCTACAAGACCTCCATCATGCAAGGCTTCAAACTGGACCCTCAGGACGGGGCGCTACGGCTTTGTGACTTAGTTTGAAAATGTAGGTCTCGGCCCAACAAAACTGATGTTAAAGGCCATTTGGGAAATGGGGAAAAGTATGATGAACCACTTTTCTTGAGGGGTATATGATTGATTATTTGCATTTGTTTTCAGACAAATCCATATGGTACTTGGCTAAGATAGTAGTTTCAATGGATTGGTTGAAGGGAAAATTTACAGGAAACCCCTATATTTCATGGGAAAATCTGTGGTTTCCTGTAAATTTAGGGAATACCCATTGAAACCAACCCTTGCGATGGGATAGGATAAGGTTTTCTTCATTTCTCAGTGACCAGCCGAACCTTTGATGTACGGCTACCTCTTCCTGCGAAAGTTGAAAATTGTTGACACTGCAATTCACAAATTATGTTTGAAACTATTTGAATTGCAGTTTGAAAATTTGTTGACCCTGCAATTGTTGAAAATTTGTTGAATCTACAAATTATGTTTGAAATTATTTGAAGTTTGAGGTGTCGTTGTCCAGGTTGTGATATGTAACATTCTGTAACTACAGTTCACTAATGAGTGTGCCACCCCTCCAGTACGAAGACTTGCAGTTTCATCCGAAGTACAGTATGCAGTGTCAATACCTGGTGATATTTTTGGCCTTTCAACAGCGTTGCAGTCCGATGGCCATTTAGCACCATGATCAACAGTGAGTTAACAGGATCAATTGCATTTCAATCTCCTCCGCTACCATTTCCATTTGATCCATCACCACCGAAAGCACCCAAACAGCCAGCAATGCAGCAAGACCAAACAAAAAGTAACATAATCAAAACAAGATAATCAAAACAACATAATCAAAACAACATAATCAAAACAACAAAATCAAAACAACATAATCAAAACAACATAATCAAACATCATCAACATCCACAAAACAGAAATCTCATGGATCCTGAAAAGATACAGCTTGAAACACACATCCGGCCAGGAGAGCTGGGCACTCTCCAGCATGGGTCGCAAACAAAACAGCGAGGGATCGGCGTCTTACCAAGGGTAGAAACCCATGCGGAAAACCCAAGATTCATGGTGAGTTTTCCACATCTATGTCACTTTACTAGGAGGGGACTTAGGCCATGTTTGAGACATTTATGGGATATGTATGGGTATTTTTGAATATATGTATGAGATATTTATGGGATCATTGTATGGACATTTAGATTGTAAGATATTGTAAATGCTAGATCAGATTCCAACTATGGGTAGAACCCCACAGAACATAACAATATTTGGTATATGGCTATGAGTCAAAACCCTGGTACCTAGTGAACATCAAAATAGCTGGTAAATGGATGTTCATCCCATTAAAATGGATAGTAATAGGTATTGACCCATCCCCATATATAGCCAGATTGTGCCAGACTAGGAACCTTGGATTTGATTGCGGACATCAAATTTCAACCCCGAGCAGTACATGGGAGTATGATGGGGATACGATCGGAATATGATGTGCATATGATGGGAATATGCTGGGGATATGATGGGGATGTGATGAGAATATGTCTATATCGTATGAACGTGTATGTTGTTATATATATATAACTATATATCATATATATATATATATAGAAATATACATACATATATATATATGTATATATATATATCAAGCCATCCCTATACATAACCAACAATGTTATATGCATGTCTTGTCAATGGATTGGACCTCAAAATGACAAGGTGAAAACACAACGAGATAGACCACTGGATTCAGGGAAAACAGATGAATCTAAATGTAGATGCCCTCTGGTAAACCAACATAGGACCCATAGGAAAATGGTGATTTTTCATGGGATTTTAGTGGGATTTAATGGGATTTACTAACAGTTTGCGAACTGGGAAATCACCATGTTTAATGGGAAAATCCACTATTTCGACTAGGCCATCTTCAATAGCTATGTTAGTTTACCAGAGGGTAAATAAAAGCGTTATCTAAAACGAACACTATAGCAAGAACAGGCACATAAACCAAAAACAACTGGTCTGTAAACAAATATTTTATTGCTGGCATTCCTACATTGCTCTAGGATATGTACAGTATATGATATGTATGTCTATAAATATATGTATATATATATACATATGTGCAGTTTAACAAACTAGGTCATAACCAGTCAAAACCGTGATATCAATGGCAAGCTTAAAGACGAGTAACACGTCATCCACTTTGTAGTCGTAGATTTGATCATTTCCAGGATCATTCGATCCAAGACGTGTTTGTCAAGGTTTGCCAGGCCCGATCGAAGATGATTAGAGCAGGAAACGTGTCTTTTGAAACTGTCTTGCAGGTTCCAATCTATATAATCTGTGTATATCTTTGTTCTGGGAAGGCACTAGTCACTAGTCTTTGCTTCTTCATTACGGAACCATATTTTTTTCTGGTCAAACTTATCGTTGTTTCAAGAATGTTTCGAAGGGAAAACTCTTGTGCTGACCCATTCATTCAAGACATTTGCTGCTCGGGACGGCAAACCTTGGTTTTTGCGATGTTGGGTGAACGCTCTATTGTGGTGGATGGTGTCTTTTTCAATGAAATTAGTATAGGTCAAGATTTAGCACCCCCCAAGGCCCCAAGGGAACAAAAACCAAACATATATTAATTAATTATGTAATGTTTGGCATTGAGCCAAGATTTTCAAGGTATAATTTGACCCGCATAGTTTGTTCAGGTTGATATTTTGTCGAATGCTTTACTTACTGGTAGGTCTTGCGACCTACAGCAAGATGTTGTACCTTTCTTTGGGGTTGACACATTGACCAGTCATTGTTGGGTACTCAATCCACCGTGGAAGATCCTTTTAGCATTGATGTTCCTGCGGTGCCGTAAATTCATGGCTTCAATGTGGTGCGTCCACCAGTTGTGTTTGTTTTTTTTTTCTAAAAGTCTGTAATAGATTGTAAGAATTAGTGTAAAACCCATGAACTTCAGATTAATTTCCCATAACCCCAACACGTAGCCCAGCATGTGCACCATCGACTCCTCGGAACTGGGGGCACCACCTGAGATCCCATTGGTGAAATCTTTGGATTCTTCTGGTGATGACCCGAATTTTCGCTGCAGATTTTCAACTGTGAAAAATATGTTTCAAAGTTTCCAACTGTTCGATCTTTGTTATAATAGTATGTTACAATATGTGACAGTTATTGTTGTTATTCCTTTGGTTTGGGCCACTTCACTTGGACATTCCTCCCCAAAACATGGTCATGACTTGTTTTTTTTTAGCCGAGTTTGAAAGTATATGCAACTCACCTTAGTTGTCTTTTAAACATCATTAAATTGGCAACTAATCAAAGTGATGTACTTTTTGCCCTCCGGTAATCTAATCTGCTAATATAAAATCCTCCATGACCAGATGATGTGCTTTTATTGCTATTTTAAACACATTTATTAACTATTTCAGTATGTTTCTGTTGCCAGCAAGTTAAGTTCCAACCGATATGTCAGTGACCATTTTTAGGAAGCTCTTGTTTCGTGGACGTTGGTGATGCTTGGGCCAATCCTTTCATGGGTGTTTATCATACAGAGCCGAAAGTTTGATGCTTCTGCTACAAACGCCGGTGACAAAAACATACAAAAACCACAAAGAGCGCTTTGCGCCAGAGCCGCTTCTCGGGGTCAAAATTGACCCCCCGAAAAAGCCCGAAGAATCGCAACAGAAAGTCCGTTGAAACGTGTAAACCTCGCGGGACCAACACGAAGTGTTTTGGGACCCAGAGAAGATTCGCAGACACGACGCCCTCGCCGCCAAGAGGTGCTGTGCTGTTCACATATGGTTTGTAAAGAAGTAATGCATAGATCTATCACAGTTGTGGCCCTTAAGAGTTATACATGGGATTATAATCTCCTACAACTAAGGTTATATACCATTATAAACCAGTTATACTAGTTAAGGGCTATAACTGCATCGAACCCCTTACCGCAATGCGGTCCCCAAAATCATTTCACCTGAGTTTGTTTGGTTTCTATGATTTCTATGGCCCAATTGTATCCAATTGTTGGGGGCTATGTTCAAGTCATGGGATTAGTGCCATAAATTTGTTTCATCATGTATCAACTGGTTGGTTTTGTGATGGGTTTTAAGGTCCTCCTCGAAGGATCACCAAATGACCAAGTCTCATCCCTGCGGGAGGTTTTTGTTATCCCCTGCTACCAGTGGATTGCAAAAAATCCCTACAATCAGAACACATCCCAAGATATCCGAAAGTTTGCAAGCAACTCACACTGCCTAGCTGGCCTACCTCATTCTTTTTGGGATAGCGGACGGCCCAAATTGGTGGCTCTCGATCAGTCTGCTGGCGGTGTCGAAAATGGATCCGATACATCAAACCAGGGGTTTTCAGATGGTCATAGGGGATGGGATTACCCTCTGGTAATCAAACGTGGCAATCGAAAAGTTTCCATTTATAGATGATTTTCCATTCAAACCTCCATTTATAGGAGGTCCTGCTGAGGGTATTGGACATCAGTGGCCACATATTTGTCGAAAATGGCTTCTTCTTAGAGTTTCGCGGATTTACTCCAGAGTTCGTATTGACCTTTGAACCATCCATAAATGTATACTCTCCAGAGTTTATGGGTCCTGATAATGACAAATAAGATCTGTGAAGTTTATTCTTGGTAGATGTGCTCTCTTCCTGCAGCGTGGTATTCTTCAGAGTTTATATGCCTTCCCTGTTCTCTAAGGTCATTGTGTTTACTTTGTGTTTTTGAACCTGTGAAGATTTGACGTTTAGACACTGAGTTCTGTCAAGACACTGAGTTCTGTCAAAAAACAGCATCAAAGAACTTCGAAGATAATCCTTTCAAACTCCAAAAAACAGACGCTTCCATACGTGGCCATTTATAAGGGATTCTCCATTTATAGGGCATTTCCAATTGCAACGTTTGATTACAGGAGGGTAGTTGCAAGTCCACATTCACTGGTTCAAGAGAGGTTTGACTGAGTAGTGACCAGTACGAAGAATCTTGTAACTAGAGTAGTTTGTATCATGTGAATTATAATACGGGGAATCATCCAAAAAAAAACAGAAATGATAGTAGACTACAAGTGTTGGCTGACTGGTCATGTTCAAAGAAGTCCCATGCCGTCCATTGACATGCTTGGCAGAGGATCCTATATATATATATATATGTACTTTGGGCTATGGGTTAAAACTGTTGTGTGTTTTTTGGTGCCCAAAAGTGGATGGTCAATACATGTTCATATTAAAAAACAAAAAACATTGCCAAAAACTATGGCTCCCTTGGTGTGGAAATTTGACGCATACAGGTTAGATGGATCATACTCATTTGGCCGAAGTTACCATCTTATGATGCTTTTTTGCATGGGAAACCACCCCAAATCTTTACATAAAAGTCTTTCAGCTTGGAGCATAAAAATCTTTCAGCTTGGCGCATTATAAGATATCCCAGCCAGATAAGACAAGGATTTCAGGCTGATTGCATCCACGTTGTGGAAATGATTCAGCCTCAAAAAAAAAACTGTGGTTCCAACACAACTCAAAGTATTCCACATCTTTGGTGGCCTTTTTTGCCGACCATTTGGGGTACCAAATTTAGTTTACCTATCGTTACCTAAAGAATTCAGCCAGCGAAGTGATGACAGGCCAAGTGCTGCAAGCTTGGAGGTTGCAATGGGATTCCCTGCTGGGGAGCCATCCCAATAGGGCGGACACTGAATCAAACACGGGATGTGAACCATCTGAAAATGGCTTTGAAGCCTTTGGTTGTCCCATAGGGCTATGGAGATGCAACATAACCAGCTATTTCGATGTAAGAACCAGGGTATCAGGTCGGGGTTTGGACACGCAATACGTAGGAAGTAGTAATGAACGGAAGTAGTTTTTTGGTCACCGTGGTCCGTGGTGAAATACTTTCCTTGGGTCTTGCCCCAAGAAGCAATTGGAATGTGCTGGATCTACTCATTCTGCAACCCCCCAAAGTTGGTGCCCCATGGGTTGCGAAGTTGGCTTTTCACATTTTACCACATTTGTTTATCACATGTTATCACGTCTTATTGGTAGGCTGACCAGGATTTTTGTGCAGGATATATATATATATATGAGATAATATATATATATATATACATGTATATATATGCATATTAGATGGAGTTCTAGACCAAGTTAAAACTGGTGGAAGCATATTGCAGGAAGTGATCAGAAGGATAGAATTGATTAGCCAGGCCCCTCCCGCAGCCAGGCTGTGTCGAGTTTCGCGCGGAAGAAAAAGTTGGAAACTGCTCAGAATATAGCGGTTGCTCCAACCCGTTTTGGGGTAAAGATGGATATAGTGGTTGATGATTATTGGCATTTTATGGGCATATAGAGGAATAACATGGGGAAACGACGGGAATACCATGAGGATAATCAGGGTTGCTTCAATCTGTAAGAAAATGATGGTGAATTGGAATCAGCAACAGAAAAAAAAACGCTAGATTTAACCAGCTGCTGATGGACTGGTTAAACGGTTTACCCCCTCGGGATGATGATGGGAATTTGTGAAACTGAAATCCCCACACGTGTTTTTTTTCCCGAATCAGATAGAAAAAAACTTGATGTTGATGGCGGAACTAGCCATATTCTGGGTGAACCTTGGTCTTTTAAGATGTTTTCTTTTGCCAGCCATGTGAAACACATAGCCAATAACCAGCAAGAAAAACGTAGGTGATCCAAGATTGGCCATGTCAAAAGTCCCCGGGATGCCCTTTATGGGTTGCCTACTACCACGCTTACAAACCAGTCATGAAGTCGAATGCTGGGTATTATGTGTATGTTCTAATATGTTCTGATGGTCATGAAACTCACGGAAATCCCATGATTTTCCGAGTTAAATCATCTTGAATCTCTATTCTTGAGGAAATACATCAAATCATGTGGTGAAATCAGTTCATTTCCCATGTTTCATGGTATTTAGTTCAATCAACTCTCCCAGCCCGGCCGCGTCTGGGCCCCACGCAGGTGCTCACCAGCTCGAGCGACAGGACTGCGAGGCTGAAAAGGGCGAGATGGAGAAATTTCACTAGGTAAGTTGGGTAGTATTTCTGAATAGTAAATTGGTCACGAACTTGGAAGTAGTTATCTATCCACAATTTCTATTAGTTGGGAAATTCCATGAAATGTAATATTGGGATAGTGGATAGATAACTACTAGATGGGTTTATAAAATAGTCATAGAATATCAGATGCCTAATATCTGATGGGTAATAACTTGTTATATGGATTTATTATTTATATAGTATATACTGTTATATATTTATATATGATTATATGGATGTATACCCACAATGTTGGGTAAGTAAGTGGTAATTTCACTAATTTTCACTACTAATGTGAAGTTATATTAATGGATTTATACTATACTGGGTATCACAGTTCTGTTTCCAAATACGGTACAGACTGGATGGTTGCGAAATCCTGCACCAGTTGCTAGATGGTTTAGCCAATTAAAACCCCATTATTTGCAGTGTTTCATAGTTACCAATCATTACTGGTGCAGGATGGGTTGTCCATCGACAGTATTGCGACAGCAGTTGGCTAAGGTGGTAAACCGCCACCTCCAATATTGGATGGTTGGAATCCCACCGATGGCAATATTGGGATAGTTTATGGCGTTTGGGTTTGATTACCACATTAATATTTTTAAAGCGACTACCCAACTCACAGCTGTCGCAACCAAAACGGCGGGCTCACTTGTTGCTGAGCTGTGACAGTTGTGATATTGGATGATTGTTGTGATATTAGGATCTAGAAATGACTGTATTGACTATTAGGCCTTGTCATATTTTTTTTTCAACTGACCTATCATGAATTAATTGTACAGTATATATCAACTATATTCAATAAACCATCAATTAACATCATTCTATTGTACTATCATGAATTCTTTTTATCAACTTAAATCTAACTTCCAATACAGTACAGTCAACTAGTTCAATACTACGCAACTATCCATCCCAAGTTTGATGTCCAGGCTTTGGGACTTGAAGACTGGCTCCTGCGAGAGGCGTTGATTTACTGGGCCCCGAAATGCGGCGATTTGTTGGTTTGTTGTTTCCACGGGTTTCTTAAAGCATGACGTTGGGGGGTACCCAATTTTTCAGAGACATAGAGTATTAGGATGAATATGATGAATATTGGAGAAATGTGGGGAAAACGAGTTGCTTAAATTGACATGTCAGATAGTTTCATTGGGGAAATGTTCATATTCACCGTTTCTACAAGGGACCAACAATTCTGGGTGTGGTTGTGAAGGTTTTTTGAAATATGACCTGTTGATTCAGGGATTGCTCGCCGCAAGGTTTTTGCCCTGAAACTGCAAAATGAAAAGCGTCCCTCCTTTAATGCCCCCACGTGTACATCCATCAACTAGACATGTATTTGCCACAAAGCCAGCAGTGTTGATGTGGTAAACCATGGTAAACCCAAAAATCAACCTCCAATTTTGGATGGTTTGTAAAACCCATTCACGACAATATTGGGGCTGGTTTCTTATTGGGTTTTACCACACCTTGGGAGGATGGTCCCGACTGAGTTCTATTTTTCAGGGGGGTTGAAACCTGGTGAATTCTATATAGTTACAAACCAACTGGCACCAGCGTTTCCAGTGAGGACATCCAGAAGCCAGGATGGTTGCAAAGTACTAACATGTTTCTAACATGGGATATAAACGGATTGTAGGGGGATAATGTAGGATTTAATGGGTATAATGGATATAATGGCTGTATACTGGATATGGTAGTCGAACTAGAATGTTTGCATGTTAAAATGGGGCGACGTCACTGGAAAAATGATGGTGACTGCATGGACCGTGCAACAACCATGGACAAGGTGACCGCAGCCAAGACTGATCAGCGTACGGTGGAAATTGTTCCAAGGAAGCTGATTTGCACTCGCAAAGCTCCTAACGGGCGCCGAAAGGCCAGGATTCCCAATTGGGTCGATCGAGCTGCTCGGTTTCGTAGTTTCTTTGTACTTTTTTTGCACTTCTGATCAAACTATGTGTAGCATTGTAGTTTGTGGCTACAGCCAAGCGGTGAGCTCCTCACACAGGCGGCGTGGATGCTGGCAGTCTGAGGACTGTGTTGCTCATCGGGTCACAACATCGCTGGGCGGCACCTTAGATGTGAAAAGTGCATTCCTCAAAGCGCCACGGCGTGCGACAACATCAAGGTGCACCCTGAGAAGGCCACCACAAGTGGCTGTTTCTCTGGGGTAGTCCCTCCCACCATTCAGGATATAGACATGAGTAACCGACAAAATTAGCGGAAGACTAAAGTAGTAGGGAGTGGACTTGGGATGTTCAAATTGGTTCACACATAGCATGGAAGTACAAACCTTCATAACCGATAGGGGACCACCCACTTTGGCCATGTCCATTGCGGGTAGTAAGTAATTTTGTCCGCCACTCACATGTATAAATGCTGACCAGCTAAACTTCAATTCCAATGAAATACGGAAAAAACATCAGGGCATCTAAGATGAATTGTCCATTAACCCGGTGTTTCTTTTTTGATCATGAAAATCCCATCAAATTCCATTAAACCAAATTTGACCCCATTAAATCTCCAATAAACCAGGAAGAATCACCGGCACTGTGATTTTTTTAGACTTGGATTTCTGAATCAAAGAATCGAAAAAAAAACCACGTGTTGAACGATCGCCGCCAGGGTGCTCTCTCACAACGGGCCGGTGGTGTCAGCCAGCTTCAGTCCAACCGGTGGACAGGCGACGTGCACAACGCAGTGTCGCGGTGTTTTAGAAGAACACCTGGAACGGGACATTTAATGGTGTTTCTTGTTTGTTGTCTGTTGTAGCCCCAAAATGGATAGAAAAGTAAATTACTACAGGATTTTCCTGTTCGATTTTTGTGGGGGCTGCTACAGCATCACCGGCCACCGGGAACGCCGGTGCCGGGCATATACTGTGAATACACTCAAAGCCTTGCTGGGAAGAGAAACATGGAGGGATATATCGAATTAGATGGGGTATTTTTACCAACTAGCTGATCTTGTTCCCCGACTATATCCCCATTATTGTCTTGGTTTATAACCCCATGCT
The DNA here is from genome assembly GCA_003297045.1 of Symbiodinium sp. clade C Y103. Lineage (NCBI taxonomy): Eukaryota > Dinophyceae > Suessiales > Symbiodiniaceae > Cladocopium > Cladocopium sp. clade C. The sequence goes on from BGPT01000063.1 coordinate 480,312, forward strand.
GGTTCGTTAAATCCCAATTTACCGATCATAAATCAGCTATGAATCACCTATGTTCGATATTTAAAAATCGAAAAGATGCAGAGAAGTCGATTTCCCACTAATGTCAACCGCTGATTAATCAACCATGGTTTTTTGTAATTAGGGGGGTAATCCCCCAATAGTCATTTCATCTAATACTTAAGTGGTACCCCCCCAATTAAACAGCCGTTATAGGGTTGACATTATAGATTCCTTCTCTATCTTTTCGGGGGGGGGTGGTGGTATAAATCCCCATGAAACCACGGCTTGGAATGATCCCTTCTACAGAAACCGTGACAGGTGTTGACGGCCTCTTCAGACCGCACGGCCAGGCATTTGCTGAAGATCTTGGTACATGAAATCAAGCATTTTATGGTGAGGTTATGGGTATCCAGTGGGGATATAAGAGGGATATGGGGGTTTCCTAAAATGGGGGTACCCAAAAATGATGGTTTATAATGGAAAATCCTATTAAAATGGATGATTTGGGGGTACCCCTATTTTAGGAAACCTCCATATAAGGGGAATAGCGGATAGAATGGTTGAATCTGGATTTGCTGCAGATGATTGTTTATTCTCCCAATCGGACATCCATGAGAAATGGGGAAGCTATTTTTTTTGGGGGTGGTCCTTAAGCAAATCCAACATGTTTTTAATAATCATATATCACACTAATTGCTGAGCAACTGAACCACTGAATAAATACAATATGTGTTGATATTCGTTTGCAATTGTACTGAATGGGATTAGTCACTATCATGATTACATGTATAATTTATAATCATTTCTCAATGATCAGTTTTCAAGCACTGAGCAATACATCATTGCTGAGTATATATAGCGAGTCTCAAGTGTGTAGTCCAATGAGCCATACTGCTGCAGTTGCTTTTAGCACACCCATCTATCATTCTGAGACAGTCCAATTCTTGGGTGTAACCAGTGTAACCCCATTTATAGATGAGTTTCCCATTCCAAATGCCAATTTATAAGGATTTCCCAGCCAGCCATGTTTGATTCCCCGAGGGTTTTTGTGAATTGTTGGGTTGTGGCGTTCAGAGATGATCTCGCCACCGGTGGCAGTTTCCTGAAGGGAATTGACAGGGATTGTGAGTTGCGATCCAGTTACCCAAGGAAAGTAAGGATAGTAAGATCTTGTTAATTTGAATGGTAATGTTATATAATGTTGATGATGACAATGACAGGTATCATCAGAATGACAATCAGAGGAAGTAAAGACAACACATATCATCAACTGGTGGAATCTTGACGTTTAGACCACAAGCTGGCGGATCTCCAACATTCTACATACCTTGTGGGTGTATGGCTGCGGCTTGGTGGCTATGGGGGGCCCCAAGTCACGGCCATGTTACGTCAGTTTTTGCAGATCTTTACTAATCCAAGAATGATTTGCTGCAATCTGTGGGCTCTAATGGGGAACATGTTTTTATTGAGAAAGCATTGGGTTTGGGAATTAAACCTCATTTCTAAGGCTCTTAATAAGATGGTGAAATAAACTGATAAAAGACTGGGATGGAATGGGTGGAAGTTTCTCCAGAACAAGAGTATTTGCATCGCCAGATCTCGTCTCCAAAATCAGCTCGGCGGATTTGGCACCTACCATTGGTCATACTGGACATCTTCATGCCCCCTAGCCAGAACTCGGGCTGCTTGCCCCACGCTGCCTCTCAAGCTTCAGACCGGAGGGCCTGAGCGCAGCGGCGAGGGCTGCACCCGGATGCACCAACTGCATCAGCTCCTACCATCGTCCTGATCTTCCCGCATTTCAACCAGGAATGGTCTTTGCCGCGCATCCTGAAGCAATGTGGTCTGTGATTTTCTGGCTTTCAGGATTTCAGGTCACCAAATTTGAGTTGTTGATTTCATCCCCATTTGGCATGTTCGTATCATCATCATTCATCATCATTCATCATCTATTGGGGATAAGATAGAATCAAGTTGATGACAATGTTCCAGCTTGAGAATGATCCAGCATACTGGGTATGCCTGAAAATTGGGTGATACTTACCCGATTTTTTGCTACATCCTCATCTCAGCGATTCCAATGGATATGCTTTTTAGTGGTTTCCATCCTTATCTGGGCAATTGCCATGTGTTTGTTGGGTGTATCCATTGATTGGGGGGCAATCAAAACGACCCCACCATAGATGGTGCTGGGAAAAGGGACATCATCCTTAAAGCGAGCGTTGTAAAAACACACCTGCACGATCGTGCACGATATGTTCGTCAATATTATACAAATCTAATTAATTTATATTGAAGTAATCACAAGTATACCGTACAACCCTATGATTTGGTCATCTTGATTTTTTGTTGCCCCATCTCATAACTCGTTTGATTTATCCGCGACAATTCCAACAGTTAGCCTAGTTATAAACTGGTGGGCAAGCGTGACCTTAGTTAGTATAAATGGGACAAGCCTCTGTCTAGTTTCATGTAGTAAACCAACTAACTATAGATTATAGCAAACCTATAAGTTAACCTATAGTTAACTGCAATTTAACCATAATCTAATCTAATAGCATATTTTCATTGAATATTTGTATCTGGTCTCATTTCGCCCCCTGTGCACCTCGCGCTAGGCTTTGGAGCTCTGAGGGTGATGCCCTGCAGAAGCTCTCAGGACATTCGCAGGTGTGGCAATGCTTGGGGGTGCATCTAGTAAATGGGTCACCCCCAGTTATATATTCAATACCCACTTATATACATAATATAATATATCTGGGTAAATTATAACGACCTCACTACGAGCTCACTGGAATATATGGTTAGTATAGGGAATCATCCCCAAATGGTCTTATTTCAGGTTAGTGAATTATTATAATTTGCCCAGATATATGGGATATTATGGGATTATATGGCTTGTATTGGGTAAAAAAAACGGACAAAAATCAGCACTTACTTGCTGGGATGCACATCCAAGTGTGGTTTCCCAAGTCATGAGGGTACCCCAAGTCACCATGCTTGTTTCAATGCTAAAATTGTCTAATGACTTGGATGATTTGGGGCTACCCCTATTTTGGGAAACCCTAATATCCCAAGATATTCCAGTGAGTTGATTTAACGGATACGAAAAAAAAAAAAAAAACACATTCCCAGTTCAGCAAGGTAGATCTCCCATCGATTTTTGTTTTCTGCTGGTTGGTGTAGTATCACACTATAACTTTACCAGAATATGGGTATGGTGGTAATTTTCATGGCCCCAAAACATCCCAAGTGTCTTTCTAGTTCCTTGGGTCTTAGATTCAGGTCCTGATCACTCTGATTTACCGGGTGACCAGCATGCAATGAACCCTGTGAATCGGGCTGGACAGTGAGCGCCGCTCCTGAAATTGTGTTGTTGCCAAAACTTCAAGGGGTGACCCAAAAACGCGTTCGGAACACAGCACCATTGGATGAATACTTTGATGCTGAATACCCTTTTTTCATGACTCTAGGCCCAACACTTTTGCGCCAGACCATTACATATATTAACGTCTACAAATGTCTACAATATGTTGCTAAGTTGGTTTGGACTACTATTTCATTAGGGTTTCTGGACGTTTCTGGTAGATCTTCGAATTAGTTTTCGGTTGAATCTAAACCAGGCATCACTGCATCACTGGGGGGCCGCACGTATTGTTTCGACAAGCGGGAGCTGCACTCGGCAACAACTGCGTAGGTTGCACTTCGAGAATGTTTAGAATATTCTTTTTTTTTTGACGTCACGCACTTGCTCGCAAGATATTCACATTGTTCTGAATCAGTGAATCAGTGGTAGAACATGGTTTTCGATGCGTTGTCTACAGACCCAAAACCGAGAACATGAAAAGTGCACTGCTGTACATCCGCATCACCTGCAGCGTTGGAGCGAACAGAGGCATTCAGAAATGCGAACATCCAAAATCTGTGCGACATGAACCACACGTGTTTGTCTTAAAATAGGGTACCAAAGTTCCATCCATTGATGAAACTCATCATTCCCCCGAACATGAAAATGACCACAATTATGGTGCCCATACATCATTTTCAGACGCACCCAAGTATCAGACTGTTGCTTATTCCGCATGAATATCCCCATTAAATCACCTTGATAGATCATTGCATCATATTATATCATATCAATTATTCTATATTATATCTGCATTAAATGGTCACAATCCCCACTATTTTCAGACACGGCCACGTGATGCCACGTTTGACCAACCTTTTTTTGTGGACTTTTTGGGGTGGATGGCAAGAGCAGACCCAGCGCAGCGGCGCCGAAGTCGCCATGGAGGTCAGCCGCATGCAGGTGGAAAGTGTCTTGCGAGGCCTGTTGGCATCTAAGAATGGCCTCATGAAGCGAGATCAATGGATCGACTTTCTGCAGATCATTGGTGGCACCGAAAAGGACCGGTGTTCAAAATGAAGGCCGCAACATGTCGAGGTGAAACTGACGGATGTTTAAAAGTGGAGAATCTGCCAGTTCAGAATGGGGAATTGATACCTGCAGGTGAAAAGCCACAGCTTTTGTAGGTGATTTCATCGACGCAGGGTAGGGTTAGTCCAGTTGTAACTGGGCTGAAGTAAGCTATGGACCACAACTGGAGTGAACCACCGAAGAGTAATATCTTTACTTTTCTAGAGGCTTGCCACTTGGATCTACATCTACATCCCAGTTCTATGGGATATGTATATATATATATATTTGGATATGTATGTATATATATATATATGGATATATATTTTAGAACTGGCAACGGACCCTTCAGACTCACCACCGTGGCCCCGCCACGCACTTGCTGCACCGCAGCTTGTTTTCTCCTCCAAGATTGCTCAAGGTTGNTTTAGAACTGGCAACGGACCCTTCAGACTCACCACCGTGGCCCCGCCACGCACTTGCTGCACCGCAGCTTGTTTTCTCCTCCAAGATTGCTCAAGGTTGTCCGGCACGATCGGCCACGATCGAATGTCCCTGCAAGCACGGAAGCAGGTCCAAGGCTCAAGCCAATCCCGCCCTCCTCAGGCTCTCTGAGCCGCCCCAGCTGCAGAGTTGATAAATGGATTGATGGTCTTCCAGGCTTCAATCAAGGTGTGTGGAATCATTGTGAATCGGCAGGGATTTTACANTCTGAGCCGCCCCAGCTGCAGAGTTGATAAATGGATTGATGGTCTTCCAGGCTTCAATCAAGGTGTGTGGAATCATTGTGAATCGGCAGGGATTTTACATTCCCTCTATATCAAAAGATTCGCAATGCCTACATGGCTGAGAACTCACATATTTCCCTCATAGATGAAAAAAAATGGACGACTTGGCTTTTCCACAATCATCGTTCCCCATATGTGTTTGCGTTCTGTCGCAACCATTGTAGTCGACTTCTGGAATCTGACCTAGCCTTGAGGATTTCACTTTCATCATGTAAAAAGTATTTGCCCAGCTGGAGGCATTCTCTGATCATCGTGTTGTCCATCACTTTCGTAAGAGAGTCAGCTACTTGAGCACCAGACGGTACCCAACGGATCTGGATTCCGTTTTGGAGGTGTTCTTTGATCAGCTTTGCTTGCAGCAATGTGCGGAACTCTTGACAGCTTGGGGGTGCAGTCCTACTGATAAGGTCGTACAACGACTTGCAGTCAGTGGTTATGATGCCACTATTGGATTTGGGCAACTGGTGCAAAAGACTTTGAACTTGATCAGGTGGTGTGTTGGATTGGTCATCATTCATAGGTGGTATGGCTGCAAATGCAAGTGGTAATTGAAGCAAAGTTTGATCGGCTTGTTTCCAAGGAAGTTTCGTGTTTATCAACCAGCCCCAATACAATCGGACCCATGACAACATATCCACGGCTCCTGCAAGTGCCATTGCTTCAGCGGACAAAGTACTCACCGCAACTTTCTGGATTTTCTTGGAGTGCCACATGATGGGATTGACAACGCTGGTTCGATTTCTACCAAGTTCTTCATGGCATGACATTATCATCATCCCCNGATGGGATTGACAACGCTGGTTCGATTTCTACCAAGTTCTTCATGGCATGACATTATCATCATCCCCTGGTGGGAATCCGGTATCTTGGCTGAGGCAAAGGAGGCATCGGAAAAAGCAGCAAATCTCAGGTTCTGAATGGGAATTGGTTGAACTTTAATAGTGACTTTTGAATGAAGTTTGGCTTCATGGAGTGTTTTGTTGGCTTCAATCAAAGTGGAAATCTTGGCTTTATTGATGTTCGATTGCAGATACCCAAGTCTACTGCACAAATCCGGACGGGTGTTCACGGCTGCATACTGTAAGGATCCAATTAGTCCTCGCAGCGACTGACGTTCTGATTCATCCACAGGTTCATCAGGAGTGAGCTTTCTGTTCTTGGAAATATTGATTGGATGTATATCATTGATGTACTGAGTCTGGTTCACTTGAATAGAGTTATCCGGTTGCTGTTCAATTCGAAGACCAGTGAAGGTGAAACTACGCTTCTTGTGAGAACCAAATGGAAACATCTTTGACAACGCCAGAAGCTTTTCTTGAAAATAGCTGGATCCGCAACACAAGCCATCGTCGACGTGAACGCCGACTACTCCTTCAGTTGCCCCTGTTTTAGGATTCACCAACACAAATGCACATGGATCAAAGGGTGAAGAAACAAAGCCCAGGGATTCCAAACCTCGTTTGAGCTCCATGAACCATAGGTAGGGTGCATCCACCCTCCCATACGCTCCCTTGAGTAATTTCAGGACCTCATTTGGTTGAAGTTGGAGTCTTTCTCTGAGTTCAGTTGTCGGTTCAATTCCGAGTGTGCGATTGCTTTGCTCTTGCCCCCGCAGGAACGCGGTTTTAATATCGAATGATTCTATGTCCCAACCTTGAGAAGATGCTAACTGTAGAATCATCATGCGGGTCAATTTCGACATTGTCGGGCTGTCCCTCGGCACCTCATGAACAAGAGGGTCCTCGAACCCTAGGACAACTAACCTCGCCTTAGGGGCATGTTGGGGTGAGCCAGAACTATTTGAATCAACAGGCTTCCAAGTTAATATCCAACGGCAACGAAGTATGTTGGCTTCTGGAATCTGATGCCGAAGCACACGTGCCACAGTTTCAGTTGCTAGCCAACTGTCAATCTCCTTCATTTTTGCTTGGTGGAACATTTCCTTTTCTTTGGCCGTCAACTGAGACATTTTGACCTCACTACGCTGTCGCTTCGCCGCAGAAACAAGAAAACACATCTCCAAAGGATTTTCCTCGGCTCGCCAGTGATCGACATCCCGCTGGGATATGTCGACTTCAAATCGCCAGGCCATGTCATCTGTCAAAGCAAAACAATCAGCTTCCTCGACAAACAGTTCATCATCACTGGGTACAGGTACACTGATGGGAGTGTCTACCATGCTCTGTGAAATTTGGGGAGGATTGAAACTTGTGGCTTCAGTGGATGGTGGATGTATTGAAATTTCAACTGGTTCTTGTCGTACTGAAGGTGATCCAGCTGGCACAGCTTCGGGTTCAGGATCACTTTGGTCACTTTCAATGACGGGTACTTGATCATCAGCAGAAACATTTGGTGGACTTTGGCTGGGAATGTCATTATTGGAGATTACAACTGGAGGATTATGGGTAATGGGGTTAACTGTATTGGAAAGTTGATGGAATTGTGTACCGCCATGTTGAGGAATCACGGATGCTTGACCTGGAGACTTGTTGTCATAACTACCTTGATGCCATTCTTCAACAGCTGAAAGTGGACGCACATGTTCTGGAGCCGCTCTGTAAAGCTTGGTTCCTTTGGTGACCCAAATTACTCTGTTTGCTTCTTGAATGATGACCTGCATGGGTCCTTCCCATTGGCCCTCAGCTTCACCTCGGCGTTTCCAAAGCATGATCCAGTCACCTGGATTGTACTGCCCTCTATTAGGGCGGCTTCGGCTGGTTAAAGCACGGCGCAGCACTTGATCATTGTCAATGGACACAAACGCCTTTCTGGCACGTTCTCTGACTGCAAGTTCTTCCCTAAACCTGATGCCTTCTGGTGTGGGATGTAGGGCAGCATGGTGTGCAGATGTGTCTTCATCACTGACTACAGATCCTATCATGCGAGACCCCTTTCCAAAAACCAACATCTCGGGCGGATATCCTCTATATCGGCTCCATTGATTTTTCGTCATAGTGGCTTGTGCAAGTGCAATGGACAACTGACTATAGGAATTGATACCTTCTTCATGGTCCATTTTGTTGAGGATCATTTGTAGGATTCCTCCATGTCGTTCAATCCTAGAGTTTTGCCAATGCCCTTCGGTTGCACAAGTGCGGCTTTTGATCCCAAACCTTTGCAGAAACATGCCAAATTCTTCGGAATTAAGCTCCGACGCAGCATCCATGACCAACATCTTCGGTGCTCCAGCCCACTGCAACCATCCCTGAAGGAGAGCTTGAGAGGCTTGATGTGATGAACGAGACACTGAACATCCCGCAGTTGATCAAAGTGGCCTGATCAATGAAATGGTAAAAATGGTATTGTTCCCCTTTTTTGATTGGTCCAAGTGATACCATCCATCGAAATCACATCACCAAAGTCTCCGTGCTCATGAATGGCTCCTGGTCGAGCTATTCGTGGCCCTTGCGTCTCTTTGCAAGCTGAGCATTGCAAATCAGGGATTGCTTGGAGGATACGATCTGGGCATTTGAGTTGCCTACAAAATTCCACAAGCTTTGGACTACCAGGGTGGCCAAGATTCCTGTGAATCTTCAACAGCCATGCTTGTTCATTGGCAGGAAGGCTCAAAAACTTGGGTCCATGCTTTTGTGAAGCCAGATCTATGGCCTGTCGATCATCTCCATCANCAGCCATGCTTGTTCATTGGCAGGAAGGCTCAAAAACTTGGGTCCATGCTTTTGTGAAGCCAGATCTATGGCCTGTCGATCATCTCCATCAGTCTTTGGTACGTTGTTTTCGGGCAACTCACCTAGATGTTCCTGAGCAGTAATTCCATGTGGTTCAACTGGCATATTGTTATCTTGAGAGGTTTGTTGACCTACTGCATTTACGGGACCAGAGGGTATGGGACCATGTGGCAATGAATCCAGGGTGTCTTGGTCACCTCGGTGTCGCTTGCTAGATGGACTCGCTGGTGGCTCAAGGCCATGCACACGGCTGACAGGGATTGGAGTGTCGGCAGAAGGTTCATCTGGCGTCACAGCAGGAACTTTGGTCCGAGCAAAGATTGTGAATCCTACTCGTGCTGCAACTGCTTTCCGTCGAAGCCCCTTCAAAGTCAACCTTTCCCAGGCCTCCCATTCCTCATCTACATGGATGGTGCCCACTTTTCTTCGGATACATGCCATACGTCTCAGAGGTGCATCGCCTGGAAACATTGTTTTGTTGGGTCCAACATATCTATCCGTACCTCTACATAACACTATGTGTTTGACTTCATGTTGAGTGCACAATTGCTGAACTTGTTCCAAGTTCCAACAACGGACCTGTCTCAATGACCATGGTACCTACTCTCGGAGCAAGCTGGTCTGCCAGGTTCAACACTGTCTGCCAATTGACACTTGGAAATCGCTTGGCAATGGTTGCAGTATCGGTTTTCTGTCCCAAACGCCTTTTCTTGGTGGGATGTTGATCTTCACTTGTACTGGGTCTTGTCAAAGCACCTACCAACACCGGATGCGACTGATCATGACAAATGATACGAGCGATTTGTTTGGCAAACTTTCGGGGATACATCTCAGTGTATTGGGACAGAGACATCCGAGAAACTTGAACCACTGTTTGGCCTGCAATCGGTTGATGCATATGGCCGCCAGAGCAAAATCGCCGATGCAGACATCGATGAAGATCGTCAGAGGTGGACAAAACTTCCATTCGCTTGCGCAGGAAAGAATTGGTCTGAGGATTCCGGAGATCACCTACTTCACACATGTCAAAACGGCAGCTGTGAGTATGTTGAATGATTTCCTGCATGCCTGCAACTTTCTTGAACAAAGATCCATCAGGTTGTTCCAAGTCGAAGTGGTTGCGGTTCTCTCGTTGATATCGGAACAACACTATGGCCAATGCCACTTGCCACAAATGTTCTTGTCGATTCTGAAAAATTTTGGCATTCAGTTCAAGTGACTTTGTTTCATTAAACTGACTCCATTTGCACCATGGTTTGCACACTGGACTATACCACAAATGCTTTGGTCGACATGAACGAAGAAGCTGATACAGTTTCATACGGCCAGTGACAGTGCTTAAATCACCTTGTTCCAGACCAAAACGCAAGGCATGTCCACCGATCTTGAGAGTCTGCTGAGTCAGCTCGCTGTCTGCAAGACACATAACTTCCAGCAACGTCGCTTTACGCTGATGAACTCGGGGAGCACGCACAGTGTTGAGTTCTGCAGTGAGTTGCTTTACCAGCTTAGACACTTGATTCTTGAAAGTATGATCACAACAATCTTTTGGAGGTTGAAAGTGGTAGTCCGGCACCATGTCATGTATGCTATCTTGCACCCCGAGACATTCACTTTCTATGGCTCTGTCTTCAGCGCCTTGACATGTGTGATCAACTCGCTCAGTGCGCTCTCGATGCCACTCATTCGATGGTGCAGGCCCTTGTTCTCCTCGATCAGAGAGTTCACCTGGTCCTCCATGAGGCACAGCTTGAGAGATTGGCTCACATTGTTGCTCGCCTCCTCCCCACTGTCGTCGNCTCCTCGATCAGAGAGTTCACCTGGTCCTCCATGAGGCACAGCTTGAGAGATTGGCTCACATTGTTGCTCGCCTCCTCCCCACTGTCGTCGCTCCACATATCTTCTCCCTTCACTCGGCTCCAGGAGGCTTCGGCCTCTGCAGTCGTCGGTCCTTTGCCCTTGCTCTTGGTTGTCTTCTCCTGCTGAATCTCTAAGTCCAACCTCTTTTCCACGTATGTCACATATTTCTGGTGACTGGGCTTCTCGCTCTTCTCGTATTGGGAGACGAACCAATCCGTCCACTTGTGGTCGGAGAAAGCCTGGGCAAACTTCATTCCTGCCTTTGCTTTCCCGAACTGAATGGTTTCCTTTTCTAAGTCCTCCAGCGACATCTTCTTGATTTCGGCCAAACGATCGGCTACATTCTCGGTCTCCTTCTTCGTGCGCAAGAGCTGAAGCTTCTCGGAGAGACTGGCCATCGTGGAAACTGACACTCGATTCGGACAAAGGATCTGGGCACTCGGAACTCGATCCACTGATCACACCTACAGATGCAGAGCTCACGTCCTGATTCCCTGAAGTGGCATTCATGGATTCTTGATTGCGGACATGATCATGTGGAGGCTCATCAGGAAACTTGCACTCAGAAACACTTTGTGTTGCATGATACTCATGTGTGTGTTCTTGCATACCATGTGCTGTGCTCACTGATTCAGCTGACTTCCGGCATTCTGACAGCATCTCAGGATTTTGACTGACACGGATTGAATTGTCAGATTCGGTCACAAAAGACTCCTGCAGTGGTCTACATTCTGGGGTCTCCCACAGCTGATTGATGTCCATCAACAACAAGTTCTTGTGAGTGCGATTGATTTTCAGTTCACGGTTGAGTTGTTTGCTCCAAAGGACATCACGATCAGTATCAATCACAGCTTTGATCCCCTTGAGAAACGTGCTTGACAATAAAAACGGTGTCTGACCTTCAACAATAGCAATTTGAAACTTCTGAGATCCCAGTGGAAGCNATCACAGCTTTGATCCCCTTGAGAAACGTGCTTGACAATAAAAACGGTGTCTGACCTTCAACAATAGCAATTTGAAACTTCTGAGATCCCAGTGGAAGCAAAAGAGCCTGTTGGCTTACTAAGGTCTGATGATTGCCAAAGCGAAAAATCAAGTGACACGGTTTGCGTTTGACTTGTNTTCTGAGATCCCAGTGGAAGCAAAAGAGCCTGTTGGCTTACTAAGGTCTGATGATTGCCAAAGCGAAAAATCAAGTGACACGGTTTGCGTTTGACTTGTTCACGGACCCACTCAGGCAACTGAGACAGCAGTTCAGGTACTTGGGCACTGCCAATGACAGTTTGGGAAGCTCCTAAATCAACTACCCCAATGGATCCGGATGACGCAAACAGGCTGGGACACAACTTGCTATCTACAGTGGATGCAATGGCAGCACGATCGGACTGAGAGACGGCTGCACTACGGGACTGGCGTTGCTGCAAAACTTCTACGGCCCTACGCACTTCAGATTTCGGAGAGTCACATCGACTAGAAATCAGCGGCTTCCTGGAGAATGCCGGCACGGTGTCCCATTTATTCCCTATGTCCCATTTCTTCTTTCCCAAAATTCTGCCAAAAATTTGGTGGGTTTGACTTACAAAACACTCCACAACATCAGAACATGCATCACTGTCCTCAGAAACACTCAATGATTGAACTTCGGCTGGAATCTCAGCTGCAGTGACAAACGATGTCGGAGCTGTAGAGGCTGTTGAAGTTCCACCACTGGATCGCGATGGGCATTCATTTTTCCAATGCCCCTTTTTCATGCAAATTCGGCAGTAAGAATTGGCTATACGGGTGGCTAACGATCCCTTGGTTTTGCCTTTTCCTTTTCCTTTCTTACCTTTCTCACCTTTGCGCACACTCCAGAAACCACGAAATCGAACCTTTTCCGACAATCGTTTTCTGGCATCTTGGTAAGAAGAATAGTAAGCACATAACTCTGAATCGTTCTGAACCAAGTCTGACACTGCATCTTCGAATTGCATCACTAAGGCTGCATCTTCATCATCTTCTGCGGCCAACGCTTCAAGCGTTGAATCATCTAAGGGATCTTCTGAAGTCCAGAAAACATCGCCATCAGATTCCCCCACACTTTCTACGGCCTCTTCCAGAGTGAAAGCAGTATGATCGTATGTTTTCAAGGTCTTGTCACGTTTCNGTCCAGAAAACATCGCCATCAGATTCCCCCACACTTTCTACGGCCTCTTCCAGAGTGAAAGCAGTATGATCGTATGTTTTCAAGGTCTTGTCACGTTTCGTACCAATCACATCCTGAAAGAATCCAGAACCGATCATTCGAATTGCTGCTTCAACCTTCTTGACATCTAAGGCTGAACCTGTTTCGGCACCTGAGTCAACCAAGACCCTCTTCTTGTCATCACTGCTCAATCGACTTCCACGCAAAAGGATGAAAGCCTGAATCTCCTTGATATCGATCTTTTTGCTAATCAGTTCAGTCCAGATGACATCACTGCGTGAAAGGTATGATTCACTCGACTCATCGGCCTTCTGTGCGCCTCTGTAAAGCGCCTTCTCCACCACCTCGAATTTCTTCTCCAAGGGCACAGCGCCCCATTTTCCACCAACCAACTCAACGAGTCTCTTGACTCCTTTGACATCATTGATCAGGATCTCCTCTTTGTGGAGCTGCAGTTTCTGAAAAGCGGTCCCCTTACATCCAAGAACCAGGCGTGTGGCTAGCTCAAGTAGCTTACCAGGAGGCCANCAGGATCTCCTCTTTGTGGAGCTGCAGTTTCTGAAAAGCGGTCCCCTTACATCCAAGAACCAGGCGTGTGGCTAGCTCAAGTAGCTTACCAGGAGGCCACGTCAGAATCAACATCTCAACTTTGTTGGTCCAAATCTCAACATTGTCAACTGAAGGGTCAAAGGTCGGTACCAGAGTTGCTAACTGATTGGGAACAAAACCAGCTTCGCCTGAAGCTTCGGATGCCCCTGACATGTCGTCCGGGCTCCGCTACCAGTTTAGAACTGGCAACGGACCCTTCAGACTCCACCCGTGGCCCTGCCACGCACGAGCTGCACAGCAGCCTTGACTTTTCCTCCAAGTTCGCACACGAACTNTTTAGAACTGGCAACGGACCCTTCAGACTCCACCCGTGGCCCTGCCACGCACGAGCTGCACAGCAGCCTTGACTTTTCCTCCAAGTTCGCACACGAACTCCGGCAATGATCGGCCACGATCAAATGGCCCTGACAACGCCTGAAGTCAGGCCCAATGGCTCAAGTCGATCCCGCCCTCCTCAGGCTCTCTGAGCCGCCCCAGCTGCAGAGATGGCAAAATGGGTTGATGGTCTTCCAGGCTTCAATCAAAGGATGTGGAATCATTGTGAATCGGCAGGGATTTTACANCTGAGCCGCCCCAGCTGCAGAGATGGCAAAATGGGTTGATGGTCTTCCAGGCTTCAATCAAAGGATGTGGAATCATTGTGAATCGGCAGGGATTTTACAGTATAAACACACACACATATACATGTATATATATACATGTATATATATATACATGTATATATATATATATGTATATATATATACACATATGTCATATGTATGTACACATTCATACATGTATTTCATATTTGACAGAAATTACGTAATTTGTATTACAGAATCAAAGATTAAATTCAGCCTTTGGGTAGACACGTAGGCCAGATCTTAACGGTGAAGGTCCAAAAAATAGTGCCCAATCCGTGACCAAAAAATAGTGATCCTGATGATGTGAAGGATGTTTGGGATGTCAAAGTCACAGGACCATCTCGTACTATTTGTGAACTTCCAGGACGGACTTGTCCCACTGGTCCATGGCCCGTCCCAAGGCTACTGGTGTGTAACACCCTCTTCAACAATCTTCAACATTGAACCAGTTTCACCGGTTTCCCCGGGCTATCATAATGTCTTCATTCAGCCAATAAATTCCAGGGGCTTCCTTTGGCTGTGGCTATGCCAGCTATGCTGCGGCTGTGGCAGGAGCGAAGTGCTGTGACTGGGACTGCTGCGACTGCCTCGGTACTGAAAGTCCTGGAGACCGCTGCTGGACTTGGCCAAGCCCTGGGCCCAGTTCTCCGGTGATCGGTGATCCGTTGTCAGGGCGAATAGACAAATGGCATCAAATTATATCAAATAATATCAAATGATATAGCTAAGATTTAAGGACAGGAAGAACAAAGAAACATCTCTTTTTGTGATTTCTATGATGCGACCTCACATGATTTGACTCTCTTCTATCTATGTAGCGAGTATTACGTCTTATGACGCATAGTGAACCTTCTTGTCCTAAATGGGAATAGACTGCAAGTGCAAGACTACTCATGAACACTTGTTCAAACGTCAGAGGACTTGGCCTTCACAGCGCTTTCTACCTCGACACGTCTTTGCAGCTACAAAAGTTTCTTGTTTTCCAGCTTGGTTTCTTTGATGTCGTTGTTGTCATTGCTTGGCGAATGAAATCACTCTGCATGTGCCTGAGGCAACCATGGGGACAAAGACTGCTCGTGATCTGCATCATGAAGAGGCTACGAGGATGTCTTCAGAGTGGGGACTGTGTTTCGATGTTTTTCATATCCATTTCATGGGCCCGGGGTGTTTCGCAACTCCTGTCTCTAGAGTCTTTAGTGTGGCTGTGGTCGTGTGCAGCCTCAAAGTTGACTCAGTTTACTCCACGTGCTCCGTCCTCCTCAGGACAGACCTTAAAGCCAGGGAGGCAGCTAGTTGGGAAAAGTTGGGAACAATTGGGAAAAGTTGGGAAAGGGATGCGCAGGGTGTCGCCTAATGGGGTCTGAGGCCTTTTCACCGCTAGCATTTCTCCTGGTATTGCCTCATAGCTTTGGAGTTCCAATGGGGTCCAACATTGTCAAACATCGACTAAGAAAGAACAACTGGTTTGGTTTTGGAAATGCGACACCAATGATTCCAATGCCTCCAATGTCATACGATTTGATGGGGAGGTGTAGCGGAATGCTGCAAGTTTCCTCCGATGCTTGAATATTCTCTCTCAGTGTAGAGCAAACTATGCACTTGACATGTTCGATGCTTAAGCGGGAAAGGCTGCCCAGCCATATTAAATGACAGGGCGAACGGCGACCGACCATGTCAATGGCAATGTCGTAATGTCCATACTGGCCGTTTGACAGGTTGCCAAAGGAATGGTTGGACAAGGCGGACGGCTCTTGCGAGACAAGATGCTGCAACACTTTGCAAGCGTCAGCCAGCATGCGTTTGGCATGATGTTCGATTCTCAGTCAGGTCGACCCGCTTCAGAATTTCTCTCATATCCCGAAAGGCAGCCAAATGGGCCAGAAGAATGAACGATCATAAGTGTGCGCACTTTTTATTCCTGCAGACCACCTCTCCTTGCTTGAAGTGGTGATAGAGTGGGGATGGGACCAGATTTAGTTGTGTGAAATGGCAGGTTCATCATGGTTCACAACCACCAGTCTGCTTTTTTTTAGTTGTCCCCAATGTTTTCATCGCTCCGTGTCGCAACCTAAAGGGATATATTTTTGTAATATTTCGGTATACCCGATCTGTTGCACATCTATTGGTTGAGTCTCTGTCTCCAAGCAGGATTGCCATTTGAGGCTTTCCCACTTGCCATATGAGAATCTTCTCGCCGCTTCAGAACAAGCTCAGCAGGCCTTCCTTGGTTCTGTGTGACTGCCCCTGGACAGCTTGGATTTGATGAACTTGATGCGAGGCGTAGCAGAAAACATCAGAAAATTGCAGGGCCATTGCAGGAACGGGCCAAAACCAAACACACAAAAATGGTAGGTGTAAGGGGATCATACTTTTTTTTGTAGATGTTAGCAGTTGATTCTGGAAACACGTTTGGGATTCTATTTCCAATCCTTCATGGAAAACTTTTGAGCTTTGGTAGCAAAATCTCTGAGCTTAATTCTTTCTAAACTTGTTCCGAACTGTCACAATGTTGGATTTCTTCTTGGGCTCGACATTGTTGTGAGGAGCCTTGGTACCCTTTGTTGACTCGTGATGTTTTGAACACTTCGCTCCTCAGGCTGGAAGGCTGAAGTTGCTTCAAAGTTTGAACAACCGCTTAGAAATGTGGACATCATCCCTTCTTTCAACAGACGCACTAGGTCACTAGGAGATGATTGACACCCGTAAAATAGCATTGAAATGGCTTCAGTTATCAGTTTGTGCGACTGTTCTGAAATTGTTCTGCTCTTCTGCTTGTCCTTGCTCTCCTACCAGAGTGTCAGGCAAGACTGGTCAATACGATCAGCCTTCATGAACGGCTATATCCCAAGGACCAATTTGATTCCTCTTTACGGCGCCTGGGACTACATGGGGGGTTCTTAAAATGGGGGATCCTCTAAACCATGGGTTTCAATACTAAAATGGTCTAATTTTGGATGATTTTGGGGTACCTCCACTTAAGCAAACCTCCACATGTAGAACTATATTTAGACAGGCGTAGCGTCTTCGCCGTCGCGATGTTTTCTCAGCTGCCTAGTGAGGTACACTTCTCAGATCTTTCTGAATGCATTAACTCATTCCTTACCAGCTTAGGATATGCTGGCCAACTGCGCACTGAGCTGGTTGCTTGGTCAGCAAAATCGAAGGCATTCTGATGACTTGCCGGCTCTATAACTAAGCACAACCGAACTATCAGCAGCTGCGGCTGGACACCAGAAACTGACTGGTCAGGGCACAGTGGTTGCTGTGTTGGAGTTCTGTGCCGCGCAGCAAAGGTAGCTCAGAGGAGCTTGTCCAAAGAAGAGCTTTCGCATCCTCGAGTCGAAGCTCTACAAGATGACCCCGAACGGACTGTTAGGCCCTTGCCAGCCGCACAACCACAGGTCCACATCCAGACATTTTGACTTTGCATTTTTGTGATCTGCAAATGGTTAATTCCAACGACAGATATGTGAGACCGGACAAGAGAGGGTCAGATAGTTAGATGGAGATATAGATGGATAGACAGAAAGACAGATAGTCTCAGATATGACAAAGAGATGGATCGATGAGATGTCCTACGGTGAGATGAGATCAGATGAGTTTCATCTAATTATATTGCTATACTCAATCGATCACAACTAGCCCGACAAGCACAGGGATGGGTCGACGGACCGATGGACGGACAGACCAGCACAAAGATGAGAGAGGCAGATTAGTAGACAAACAATATGCAGGAATCTCACAAAAATGATACATATCAAAATGAAGCAATCAATCTTATTTCATTTATTTTTCAAGCTTTCAATTGGCGTCGATGTGCCTTCCTTCAGGATGCCCGCCGAAGAGGGTGCCTCTTCTGTGATGCCTTGTCTCCATGGCTTCAAGCTGCTCTTCGAGGAATTCACCAAAGGCCCCGGTCCTTTTGGACCCCTGGTTTTGATGTTGCTAAAATCTCAGGCACTAGTCGCATCTAATCACTAGATGTCACTAGTTCTTATCATTCCTTGGTGTTTGTGCACATTAGAGCTATCGGTCCTCAGGGCTGAGGGCTCCAGATTTGACCCATACTCAGTGATACTCTGATACCTATATTTCTGGCTAAGTCGTGCTCGCAAGACACTGTGTGGTGGGAAGTGATGGAAGATGTTTGGGCTGGCTGTCCATTCGCTGTGCACTTTCAACATCTTTCAACTGCATGCTGTTGAGCAGTGGACCTAACAGGTATTTTGAAGGATGTCTTTGATCTGGCATCGCCAACCCAGAGGTGCAGGGAACAATGGAACGATTGCCGTGCTCAGAACGTAAGTGCCAAATAGTGCCACCGGTTCTGCCAAGCATCTCGACAGAATCAACCTCTGCGCTGTAAATTGTAGCCCTGTCACAGCTGTAGCTGCAAACAACAATGGCAGCAAATTATGCTAAAACGTGCTCCCTAAAATTATGTTTTTCTTCTACTATTATCAACCCTGGCGGCAGGGTGTTTGCAGCTGGTGGTGCAATCTTAGCTTGTTTGCAGCTCTGGAAGCATCCTTCTTTGCGTCCCTTGTATCGGATAGCTGCTATGGAGGCGGGATCAACTTGTAAATGCTGGATTTGGTGATTCGATATGTAGGTATGTGATGTGAAGTTGATTCAAGTTGATTCAAGATGATCTCCAGTTTCAAATCCAGAAAACTCTACTTTCTTGCAGTAATTAAAGATCATTAGACTCTCGCCAGGGGGCCTACTTTGAGACCCTTCGGAAGCTGCGGATCGGCCAGTCTCCGCAGGTTAACTCTGTGCATGTCAAGTGTATCTTTTGGGAGATGTCAAGCAACAACGCTCACAAATTCCTGGCTGCACAGGTCTTGGCGAATATCATGGAATTTGTATCTCAAGGGTCCAATGAAAGACGCGAAGCAAGGTGCCGGGTTTGCTGGAAAACAGATCATGGCTGTGAGTGCACATACAGTGACATACAGATATATCAAGACATGCGGAGCTTTTGTTCTTTCACTCGACAGTGACCACCACAAGGGGTGAGCGGCTGGATGCTGTCCCAGAAGCTGCAAAGACGGAAAGATATCAACAAGACGCAACCCAAAAGAATTTCTGCCTCTCTCCTGGGAGGAACTTCTGTCATTTTTTGGATACTTCCACTTGTGCTTTTGGGAATGGGGTCATGGCACAGCTGAAAAAGCGTGCCCATGGGTCAAAAATACCCACAATTTGTTTGTTGTCACCAATGTTTGTTCACATCTTTGGGCCGTCTCAAAAAGTTAGCCGTTGGTCGTTGTCGTCCTCTGTCAACATGCATGTTTTGCTTGTGCAGTAGGTCACCACGTTGGCAAGAGTTTAAGATTGCGGAACCATGCGCAACCTGTGTCTTAAAACAAAACTGGTTATTCGTTTGCGCTTGCATCCGGGGGTGGCTGAGTAAAGTCACAGACAACTTGGCAGTTGTATGAGCAGTCCCCGTGCCACAGCAACACACAATCTTCACATTTTTCTATTGAACATTTCGCAGGCGTGCAGCAGAGAGATATTGGCTGCCAAGCCAGAGCACCTCCAAAAAGCAACCAGATCGCTTTGGTTTTATGAACTCGGACCGTCCGGGATTTCTTTGGATTGGAGCGGTAGGTAACCTAAAAGGGGGCCTGTCGAACCATGCTGTGCATTGACAAGACACACTGAAACGGAGGATGACTTGCAAGTCTTGAAGGTTCAAGTTCTTCACTTTTGAGTTCTATCACTCCCAGACTCCCTTAAACTAAGATAGTTTCTGTGCCATTCAGTCTGACATTGAGTTCTGGATCTTCAGAGACCCACATCAGACCAACCACTGCATTCCGCTCGGTACGTATATCGCAATTTATAGTTACAACGTCTCATACACATGCTGTCAACGGGCTAGGCAGAGTTGGGTGACTTGTAGGTTGACCACACATGCCACCCAAATGCTCAGTGGAATGATCGTGCAGGACATTGATCTCTTCATTTGTTGTCAGACAGAAGAAGAGGGCATTGACCTTCTTCGAAGGAGCCACCCGATGTTGGGGTCACGGCGCATGTCGTGACACCGGGACATTTTGTTCCTCTCTTGGGAGCAAAGGTTTTCTAAAAGCCAGCTCTTTGAATTGAAGATCACGGTGGGAGCCAAAGTTGGGGATGCTCAAGTCATCCACATATCTACGCTTAACAAATTAACAAACATATTCTTACAGCAATTGATGGTCTACGTTGGAGGCGCGTTTATACTTTAGATGAATTCAAATGACTTGATCGGTACTTGTGCTAAGTTATTTCTTCCAAAGACATAGTCTCTTTCTGTAGTGTAGCATGCAAAGGACAAACACGAATGGTTTCTTCCTGCCAAACTTGCCTGCCATTGCGTCCCACAAAACAACAGGTGTCGTTGCTTTGATTTTCTTGATTGGTTCATTTCAGTCCCAGAGGACCGTGAAGACTATTTTCACGAACATCACAGCCCAGCGCCAGGGTCGTGAAGATGGCTTCTGAGACAGCAGACAAGACTGGCTCACCATGATCGTCGCTGAACGTCATTGCTTCACAGATATTTGGAGAGCTTTTGAACAGCCAAGTTGCCCAAGTTGCCCAAGTTGCCCAAGTTGCCCAAGTTGCCCAAGTTGCCCAAGTTGAAAGATCCACAACTACAACCTTGGGGGCTGTCTCCAAGGCCGGAACCAGTTTGGCTACAGCCGTGATATTCGGGTTCTCCGCTCCGCCAATGCCTTGAGTGTATGGGGAGGATTTCCCTTTCGCACTGTGCAGATCATGGTTATTCTTTACAAAGGACTCTCCGCTGCACAAGCGCTGCACATGGGTACTTGCAGGATCTTGCAGTCTTCTAGGATCAAGATAAGTTGAGTCAGTTTTGCAACCGACTTGAGGACCGGATGAGGTGTCTGAGATGCATGGTCAAATTTGTCGTACCGGGTGGCGGTGGAGACGGTCTTTTTTTTGGCGAAGGTTTGGCAGAATCAGGGGAATGAAGACATGACGATAGGGTGCAATAAGCCAACAAGACCCAAATGGCATGGATCCTCCCTGCCTTCTCAAGTGCAGCGAGGTTTTAAATTTCTTTGACCTGGACTGCATCAGTTTAGGTGCTGAGCTTAGCATTGGGCCATTGTGGGCCATAGCAAGTGGTCCTACAGGTCCTAGCGCTTCTGCGGTCAGCCATGTCAGTCTTGATGTTGCCCTGTTATCCATGTGTGGACATGCTGTGGGTCCTAGATGGAAAGAGCATGCTCTTCAAAAGCTTGTTTTCTAACCTGGCCAGCAAGTTTTGGGGCCATGAACCACCTTGGCTCGCAGTCGAAGCCTTCACACACGCTTTCTCCAGCCGGAGGCTATGACGGAAAGAATGTTTGGGGTTTGCCCAGATCTTTGCGGTGTTTGCAAACTGGATACAATTTTGTGGAACCAGTGACTCGAACACTTGGATGCAGTGCAATGGCAACCCACGGCACAGAAGCTGAAGTCGTAGATGACCAAACTCCACTAGGAAGTAGCAGAGACATGCGGAGCCAGCTCGTTCAGATATGTTCGGCATAACCTTCAAACATCATCTGCTTTGATACCCTAGTGCAAGGAGTCTATTAGGTCGGTCCATGAACGTCGCATCACCAAACCCACAAGCGGCCACAAGCTTTAAGTGATTTGCCAGAGATTTGTCTCAGAGAGGCACAGTGTATGTCGGGAGCGCTCCAAGGCGAAGCTACGACGCTGGTCTACAGGGCCTCGCATCATCAAGTACAAAAAGTCAATTGACGGCAGGTTGAATCAGGTTGAATCAGGTTGAATCAGGTTGAATCAGGTTGAATCAGGTTGAATCGTTGATGGCTTCGTTGGCGGCTTCATTGACGGATGTGGTCCAGTTGTGGTTCTCTAAACTTATGTTCTCTACAGTGCCAGTTGCATTGGCTAGCATTTGAAGATATGACATTGGAATCATGACTCTGAATCAAATGTGAATTATTTCTGAGGAGAGGTTTTGGCACAGTCTTCTTTGAGATTTGCACCTTGGAAGGGATTCAGGGGACAGTCATGTGCTTCTGGCCCTCATGCTGCTGTTGGGAGAGCACTGGGCACAGGCAAGCATTCACCGCGATGTGACCTTCCCTCAACTTTGGATGATGAGACTGCGAGACGAATTGCTGCACTGCAAGGATGTACTACGTCACAGCAAGACTTTGGATACGGTGAAGTCGTTCGGATTGCAAGGGGCGTTGAGCAACGTCACAGTCCAAAACAATTCCTGTCCAAGCACATGAAATAATTTCCAAGAAAGCACCTGCCATACGACTTGACGACTTTAAACTTTGCCGTTATATACATGTTTCTGCAATGGTTGGGCATGCTTTGGAATCTGCAGAATATGAATCTGTTTGCTTGTTGAAGATGGTTGATCTTGGACCCGTCTGTTCCGTTAGCATGACCGTTGGCAGGACCGTTAGCATGGCTTTCATGCCAAACGGAGAATTTGCAAGACTGAAACAGATTTCAAACAGTTTTGTTTCGCTATGTTTTACTTTGTCGGTTTGTCAACTGTTCCGTAGCGAGGTTGAGCTACCTTTCAGCGGACGCATGAGATGGGGCATGCACTTGGATGCTTGGGCGAAAGCAATAATGAATTACGACCTCGAAGGCACGCCTTGTAGGATTCATAGTGCATTCCTGATGTATGCATTTGCAGCACCATTCAAATTCGCTAAGGCGGTTTTGCAGTGTGGGGTATGCAGTTGCAAATTATTCAAAAGTTGCAGGAGTTGCTATTTGCAGTTCAGAAATTGAGGGACATATGTGACATATTGGACCCCTGTGCTTTTTGCGTTTACCCCAGTTGATGTTCAGACGGGTGCCAGATGTGACTAGGATATCTACATGCAAACTCACGAAAGTGGTCGAGAAGCTCGAAGAGCTAGAGTGGAAAGCCAATCCTGTGGCCTGTGGGAGCCAGCAGACAATGACGACCGGCTGCAGTTTGTGACTAGGTGCCCATGGCCCTTGCTCACACCGTGGGGTGAGAACATGTGAGAATCCACGGGAATACTACTTGAGTATACTTGAATACAACGTGACACACAAAAAGCATCAAAAAGCATCAAAAGCTTGGTGGTCACAGGTCCAACACAGGTCCAAGAGCCAAGGACCTGGTGGCTGGAAAGTACGTCTACATCGCTGGCAACGATTCGGCCTCTGAGGAGTCGATCACGTCGCTCGCCAAAGATCTCGTCAGCAGCCGATGCCGCCAGCCCACCCGGCTGCGGCTGGTTGGCGTGGCAAGGGGTCATCCTTCTGCCGGGCGGGAAGTTGTCATCAACTAACCGAGATTTTCAGGGGTTTTAATACTTGTTTCGGCCACTGGTCAGCTGGTGCTGTGTGTTGGATCTTAATTTTCTTTTCCAGTGTTTACCCCAGCTCAGCCTCAAGTCCAGGGCCTTTAATCCCTTATTTCACAGAATTCTGAAACAAATGAACCAATGCAATCTTTGGAACAATTCTCCGTGAAACATTCCATGAATCTTCGGGAGGTTCTAATAGATTCTATACGATTCTATTTAGTTATGATTCAATTATGTTTCATTCCCGTGGCAGGCAACTACTGGAGGTGAAGCTAGAGAGCCATGGCCTGCCAGCGGTGCGATGGAAAAATGTGGATCTTTGGGAGAGCCGCCGAGGCAACGAATTTCTGTGGCTTGTCAAACGGTGCCATGAGGGACCGAACAAACCGAACAAACCGATGCATAATCCCAGCATATCATATCCAATTCATATCCCATCTCTCTTAAGATCATACACCACCTAAATGGTCCTACATATGTGTAAATCCCTTATCAAACCATGGTTTCTCAGGGATGTTTCATAGTAGGGGGATGCAATTATCCATTTAAGATCAAATGAAAAGGGTATACGGTATACGCATCTTAATTTCCCAGAAGATACCAGTGACCGAGTTTACCACCTGGATACATACAGTAATTTGATATAATTTGGATTTTCAGGATAATACAAGTGGTATAAACCAACCATTGTATTATTTGTATTGTTGATGCTTAGATTACTGCAAATCTATGTGGGCAGGGGCAGGGAGGCGACAAAATATGACATAGTGGTGGGAGTTTTGGCCACTCATGATAGCACACCTCAGAGTTTCACAGTACTGAGATGAAGTGTGGTGCCAGAAATTACGCAAGCAAATTCATATTGGCAGCCAATGCAATGGATTTGCGGCCATTCCAAAAGCAATGAATCAGATTGAAAATGGACCCTGCTAATGCTGCTAATGCCAATCTGTGAATGTTGATGAACAGTCCGCAGGGTCTGCTGTGAGAATCTCATAGAATCTCCCTGCAAATCGAGTCAACCGAGTCAACCGTGTCGAACTTGAACCCCGGACTCCTCTCCCAAGGCCCCGATGCTACATGTGCCGCCTGCGAATCGACCCTTCGGGCACCTTTGCTGAGCGACCGCGGCTGTGTGCATGTTGCGAAGCATTGAGTGCGCAGAAGCGGCAGCAGGTGACTTCCGGTGACTTTAATCGTCTTTAATCTTCAAGAAAACATTGTTGTGTTTTCTCCAACATGTTTTTCTTTGTCAATCATTTGTCAATATACTTTTATTTTTGTAGGGAAAGAAATTCTTTGGTGGACTTTCACCAAAAGAAACAACTTGGGTCCATGTTTTCTCAGTGCATTTGGCATTGGTGACAACTGGAAAGCTGAATCATTCGCAGGTGGCGGATTTGACGGGCAAGACCGCAGTTGTGACTGGTGGGCGTGGCTGGGCCAGTGGTTTTGGGTAGGGCTGATCAACCAATATTAATATTGTAATCCTGACTTTGCAACACTCAATCTTTGAGAACTATGTATCTATCTCATTGTATCCAAGGATGTCTAAAATAAGTAAATGAATAAATAGATAGATAAATAAATAAATAAATGAATAAATAAAATAGATATAAGTATATTATATATATATATACATATAAACTTACATTGATGAACTGGGACCTTTGGATAGACTCCACATGCAATGACCGAGAGGTTTTGAGTCGAAAAAGTCTGCGCATTGGATCATATCAAACGAACAAAGCGGGGTTAACTTTCTTTCTGAATGGTTCTCACACCTTGCCAAATCAGCAACTAACTAAAAGCAACATCCCTACACTTGCCGCAGCATCCTTCTCATCTGAGGCGTGAATATCGGTTATGCAACAGCCTTGAAACTTCTGCGTATGGGTGCAACGGTTGCAGTGACTACCCGCTTTCCAAAGGATTGCTTAAGACGCTACAGTCAAGAAGAGGACCGGGCTCAGGTCTCCATGTTTTGAAACCTCAGGGTGTCGCTGCAGTGTTTCGCAGTGTGCCAAAGATTGGATGTCCATTTTGCATCTTGTGCCGAAAAAGTGATGTTGGACAATGTTGGACAATGTTGGACCTATTGGACCCTTTGTCCTTTGGTGGCTGCAGGATGCAGCTGAATGGTTGCCTCGGCTATCAGTGCCTTGACTATTTGCTGGTGGCCTCGAGGATTTGACGTGGGAAAACCAGTTGGAAACCTCAAGGTGATCCCAACTGCTGCGTTGAATTTGGACACCGTCACGAAGCAAACCAGGTGCCAGAAGATTTGTCATTTCTCAGCCATTTAGGGAAACACCAGAGGTCTATGGCTCCGACTTCCGCTCAGTCCCCTTGGTGGCGCAGCTGGGAGAGAAATTGGAAGCTTGGCAACTCAAGTGGCTGCCACCCAAACCGACCCGAACTTCTGAAATCCAACAACTGTTGGAAGACATTGGTTGCACCAGCATACCTAGCTGCAGTGGGTTGCATATTTGGTGTTTTGCGCCACCTTGCCCTGTGCTGCCCTACTTTGCCCCACTGACCCTGAGGCCTTAGCTTTTCCTCGGTTGGACATTTTGATCAATAACGCCGCACAGACCGTGCGCCGCCCTGCTGCGCACTATGCTCAGTTGCTTCAAGGGGAGTGCACTATGCTCGAAGAGCGCTTGGCTCCTTGGATTGAGCAATTCGGCAATTCGGCAATGCCATCGGCAATGCTTCCAAGGAGTTGCTTCCAAGGAGTTGACGATAGTTGACGCCTAGAGTAAAACTATGTTCAACTGGATGACATTCGACTAGACTAGACTCATAGTCGACTAGACGTCTCTAGACTAGACCCTGCAGATATCTTGAATCATCAGTTGACCGCTGAAGTTTGGGATTCTAGCATGCAAGATCATGCAACAGCATGAAGGCGACTCATGCTTTCTGAACAATTTGGTTGCATGTGAGGAAACATGACGAAACTCACTGTTACATCAGAGCTTGGAAATGGACGAAACGCAGAGTTGACATGTGTTGACGTTCAATGGGGACGGGCAGCTCTGACAGCGTGCCAAGGAATCGCGCATCAAGCAGCAGGCGACCACAGCTGATCTGAAGTCTTTAGATTCTGGTCACATTTGGTCACATTTGGTCGCATCTCACAAGAATCCTCGACAGACCTGGCCAAAAAGTTCGGATGACTTGAGATAACGTCTCAGATCCAGCAGTGTCACCCAGGAAGGCTTGGGAGAGCCCATAGCGATTGGGGATGACCGGGATGACCCTAGCACAAGTTCTACTGTGGCCAGGGCTCCAGGCCTTGTTGAGGAGATGAAGGCGACTGGAATTATTTGAAGAAAACATACGAAGACATACGAAGACACAACATGATGTTGTCACAACATGATGTTGTCACAACATGCTAGTTACTCTGCTTGTTGAATTTGGGCAAAATTTGTCGAACTGATGGAATGGAATTGAGAATGCTGCAAAGTTGCGAGAGTGCACAGGATAGAGGGTCGCCATCACTTTGCAAAAAAATGCTCAGCTTGGTAGGATGATAGAGCTGAAACCAGTTGGACGGCCAAAATTGGCGACGTGTCCTGGGTGGAAAGTTTGGAAGTGCAGGTGGTGAACGCTTCTTGTCCTGATCCGACTTGGGGAAAGTGGGCAAGTTATGGCAAGTTCTCGAGATGCGTTCGAACTGAACCTTGGGGAACCAAAGTTTGCAATTTCTATGAAATGTATGGGAAAGCTCCAAAGACAGAGTTCGGATTTGAGTTTTTCAGAATTCGCTTGAAGCGTAGCAATGTAGATCCAAAGGATGTGAAGGGTAGCCAGGAATTAGCCAGGATAGTTGTAAAGGTCACGTCAAGCTCTTTTGCGAATTTTTGTGACACCTGTTCTGTCGTTACTTCTGTTCCGAGGTGACAGCACCTTTCATTCTGCTGAGCAAATTGAAATCTTCCTTGCTGGTGAAGGAGTCCATTGCATTTGGCACAGTGCCAACCATCCGACCATCCTAGTTGTGAAATGTTGTGAATGGGATGTTGATGATGTTTTAGGGTTCCAATGTGTCGATACTTTTGAACCCCCCACAAACACACACACACACACACAGAGCTGGTGCTGCAGGTCCATCCTATTTCATGAATGCGTAGGACCTAGGAATCAATATTCATGACGGCCTTGATTCCGAACATATCACGGAGCTAGTCCCACAACATCTCCCGTCCAGCAGTTCTCATTCTGTCAATCACTTGATGTGGCTGTCAAAGGTGTCAGTTGAAGTCAGTTGCAGCTGTCATTCTAAGAGTAAGCCAGAGTAAGCCCAAGCGGCAGGATGAGCCTTTGAAAGTGATGCAAACCTTTGGTGGGTCGTTGGTTCGGAGCCCAGTGATGGCTCTGTGTCGCGCCATTGAATTCCTTAGGCAAGACCTTTTCCGCCTTTTCCTGCAATCTCTTTCTTGGTATATCGAACTTCACCTCTGATGTGCCTTGGACCCTCACAACTCTCCGATTACTCAGTCGAGCAGCGAGATCTGAAGTCCTTTCGGAATCAGTTGAAAGGCTTTGTCAAGAGTCCTGCCAGATCACCAGGTTCACCAACATCCAGACTGTCTGCCTGAGGTTGCTTCCGGTGCAGCACCCCCGCATGGAATGCAGGTTGAAGTCGGTGCAAGTGCCTTTCGGACAAAAAAGTTTATCGGGAACTATTGGGTGCTGGAAACTGCAGATGTTCCTTCCAAAATTATCCTCCAACACTACACACCTAGATGAGATACTGTAAACCGCATGGCAACTTATTTGAGACAATTGGAGGGGTAAGCTTGTTGTTGTTGTTGTTGTTGTTGTTGTTGTTGTTGTTGTTGTTGTTGTTGTTGTTGTTGTTGTGTTGTTGTTGTTGTTGTTGTTGTTGTTGTTGTTGTTGCATGTTGTGTTCAGTGAATTGATGCCAAGGATTTGCTGTCTTCGCCAGATGCAGGGGCAACTTGGCAAGTACATTCTGTCAGAAAGAAAATGATCCGTGTTGCAGCGAGTTTCTTGCTGAATGATCTGAATGCATCTGAATGCAATCTATGAATCAAAAGACACAAGATTATGGACTCACCCCCGGACAAGTCTTGAGATTCTCCAAAGCTTCGCAAGAATCTGAGGTCTTTACGAAGCGGAGGGTTACGACTTGGTCAACAGAGGTGAAATTAGCAAGTGCTCGACAAATGCGCCGCTGGGCGAGGTCCGGCTAGGTCCAGCTAGGTGGAAAGGGTGCGCAACGAGAACGAGGTATCTCTTGCAAGGATAATTCCAATATATAATTTCAACATATTCCAGCGTTCTTTGGCCTGGTGTGCTGCTGGACCCTTCATATGTAAGTCCCCCGCGTGTTCATCAAGCTTCCATGCGAAAGTATGGGCTAGCTAAGGCTTCGTTGTGTCACTTGTTCCGCATTCTTTGGTGGGGCGTGGGGGAGAGTTCACCGCTGGAGGCATCATCGCAACCAGGTCTTAAGTTTCTGGTCTTGAGCTAGTATCTTTACTGGAGAAGGCGGAAAGCGTAGCTAGTCCCGCGCCATCATAGTGGACTGCAAGCTGCAAGCAAATGCTACATAGTACATGTGTTTTCTCCCAAGACAGCACATCCTCAGGACAACGTCCCTGTTGTGCACTGGAAACGTCATCTTGCATGCAGCTTAAACGACAGGCAGATTAACAGACCAAAAAAGGCGAATCACAACTGGCAACAAGATGCAGCTATTAGCGGAAACCTCTGCAGTGCTCTACAGCCCCGAGTAGCCCTGAGGCTCTGGTTCCCCAATTCCCCACTTCCCAGTTTTTGCATGAGCTTGTGCTTTTTGAAAGAAATACAGCATTCAAAGAATTCAAAGCTGCTGGAAGCCGAGGAATGTGACATCCCAGGAAGGCTCTTTCAGATCACTCGGCAATAAAGGCCCTGAAGCTAATGGTGGCGGTGGCTTTGTGGCTTGTGTTGTGCTTTTCTGGATGGTCTTTTTGAAGAGAATGCTTTTGCAACAGATCTAGAGGTCCTGAGCTGTTGACATCCTAACCCATGCTTCCAAGGGCGGGATAAAGTGCAGGTGGCAACCATCCGCACACCAACATGGCCAAAGCATCGCTCAACATGATGACCTGTTCTGTGGCTGATGAGTTCAGCAAAGAAGGCAGGGGTGCTTGCAGACGCTTACATTACTGCCAGGGTCACGGACCGAAACATTATTAGATTCCTAATTCGTGCTACTTTCTCTTCGGATGAGCACTCTGGACATTTTTTAGTGTTTTTTTTTTGTCCCGGCATGCTACACTGTGTAACGATATTGGTGCATTTGATTCGGAGTGTAGATTCCGATCCCAACCTTGACTCGGATGTGATGCACAGAGCGAACAGAAACACAGGAAATCAGTCAGTACTGTACACTGATGCCAAATGCAATGCTTGCAGTTCAGTGTTCCTGCGTGTCAGCTCACAGCACTTGATTGCAAAGCATATGCTACATAGCTGCAGGCACTTCCAAATGATCATGTTGGAGAAGCCAGACAGACAAACAAGCAAGCAAGCAAGCAAGCAAGAGCGATAAGAAGGAGGGATAATGCCAAAAGAACAACGGATTCCTAGAGCTGGAGTGCGATGCTGTAAGTGACAAACCTGTTGCTTCTGATCAAACACCAGTTGCATGGATTGGGTACATTTGCAGGTGTTGCAGTGGTTTCCGTGGACACCGGCTGGATTTCCAAGATGCCACTAGGCCGCCTCAGGCTTCCACTTGGTTTAACTAATTAGCCTTTTTTGACACCAGCTGCACGCACCTGCCAAACGCCTGACGCAAGGAAGCCAGACCCTGTGGCGGAAACTGAGCCTTGCTAGAAACAGTGTGGAAACCGGGGTGGAATGTGGGTGTGGATTTTGTAGTGAGAGCATCCTGGACATTTTGTGTGTGACTGTGGAGTCGCTGAGGAGCCGCATATCCAGTCGGCCCCACCCTTGAGCACAGAAGATGGCGCTGCCCGGGTGTTGGATCCCATTTTGAGCACTCTGATCCTTGGCACAGCTGAGTGCAGTTGCCTAGACGGGTGCTTTTGGCAAAATGTCGAACGACCACGAATTCTATTTTAGCAAATTTATTTCGGAGCTAGAAACCAAAGAATTTCAGTCTTAAAAAAACTTGATGTCAATATCCTCACCGGCGTCACCTCCCACTTGTGTGAATTTCCAAGCATTGCATTCTCGATTGCTCAAACTGGGGGTTGGACCCCCTGATATGGTGCACATTGTGTGTTTGGGCATCTTGGGCCGCGCAAGACCAGCGACTCAAGGAATGGGAACCAGCCTGTGACCGGCTGCTTGTTGCGAAATTTCCAGCCAGTGGATTGGTAGCTCTGCCGCAACGCAGTCCCTACGCAGTACGCCGCGATGCCCGGAAGGATTGCTAGCCAAATCGTCGGCCTCAAAAAAGCATTCAATGAATATTGGAAGATGCTGCAACTGGAGAGTTCGAACATGACAAGATTTGGAAGACTGTTTTTCAATGCCGCGTGAACATCAATTTCCTTGCGGAAACCAGCTAGCAGATCTGAAAGGGCAAAAGTCCAAAAAGCTCAGATGATGGGAATGATGTGTGGAAGACACTTCATTCTAGCGCCTTAATTCCGCAGCTACAATCTGCAGCTGGCTTTGCGCTGCACTTGTTTTATAGCAGTGATATGGCATGAACCTGCCAGTGTGCTTTCTGGTTTTAGCGCAAAAAAAGCATCCCTTGTTGTAGCTTTTGAACTTTGCCTACTTTTTGGTTGGCCCTTCCATTTCGACTTGTAAATAGTAAAGGCGACTCCTTTTACTGCTTCAACGGAGATTCTCTGTCCGTGATCAGAGACACCAGATGCCACTGCTACAGGCGCGGTGTGATTCTTTGCATCAGCTGATGCTTGAAGGCTTGGGTCAGCTTCTGAATGAATCAGAGGTGAGGACGGGATGACACCGTGGGGACAACGGGGTGACGACAACGGGGTGACAGGGTCTGGATCGGACCTGACTGGATGTGACCAGATAGCATTCCAAATATTCCAACTGCCATGAAACAGAGAACTCCACTCAGATTGACCATGCACTTGGGGTGGATTTTGGGGAATTCGTCTTTGATTGTTGCAAGAGGCCCGTTATTGCATATTAATAGGAGCCAAGTGTGCGTTCTTGCAGATATCAATTGCTTGGTAAGCTGAAGTGTGAGTCAAAGAGGTGTGGAGCAGTCAACCTTCCATGCAATTGGCAACATTTCAAAGGCCTTGGTTCAAAGTTGGAGGACCAAATCAATCCAGTTCTTGCTAGCATCCACCAATGAAGACGGATCGCTCTAAACATCCGGATCCCATTGGTTGCAATGCCAGAGGTGGCGGACATTCTGGAAAACCGCAAGAAGCCGCGCGTGGACCTCCTGCCAGAATACTCAGATCTGATGTCATGCGAAGTGCGTGGATCAGCAACTTGAAGCCACTTCAGATTGCCGCCTAGGCCTAGGTCCAGCTGGCACTATAGGAGACCATTTCATAGTTCTTGTTACGTGGATGTCTGCAATCAAGGAACATACCATAATACACACTGTTTTGAAGATTGTCGATTGCCAAGATGTGGGCATAGGTCAGAATTCAATCGTTTCTCCAGGAGAATAAGACCCAGACAAAAAAACGATTGGATCCGGCAGCGCTGCTTAATGCCGTTTCTGATACAAGGGCATGGCTCAGAAACAGGGTGCATGCCTTTACCAAGAAAAGCAGACACTATACAGCCAGATTTAGTATTTGAGGATTTGAGGATCCATTTCTTGATTTTCTATTGGGCTCAACAATTTAGAGATTCGTAGACTTCCACTTTCTTGAACCACTCTTGGCCTTAGGTCTGTTGATGCAGAGGCGATTGGTTTGGGTTCATTGTCACTTAGTGGTTGGCCTTGTGGACTAGGGCCTGTTTAGGGAACCACAAGCGTGTCCATCGTGTCCAAGTAGAATTTTGAGATGTACCATGCATTCTTATTTGCATGTTTGCTGGCATCAGTGCGCTTCTAGGGGAGTGGGATTCTCAACCCAAATCGATAGGACCGGACCTGATGGCTTTCCATTCTGCAGACTGATGCAGACGGCAGGGCTCTGAGTTAGAGATCTTCAAAGACTTCCCCTTCGAGGTGGGATGCTGAAGGAGCGGCCGAGCAAAACGACGGGTCGGGTCACGGGGAGTCTCCTTGCTGTTTTTGGATGACTACTCAGCTACCCCCAATCAGCGCGAAATTTGTAAAACACTCGGCACCACATTTTTGTTTGTTTTGGTATAATTTGGCTGATTCTGACTTTACCACTATTTTCAGATTCAACCAATGCTCCAGCCACTGGATGGTTCTGCCATTTTTGCTCGCAAGCTTATCCCTTGCGCGAAACAGTGGGACGGCACCTCCCTGTTGTGGACGATGCACCAGGGCAGCAAGAAAGAGAATCTGAAGGATATGAAGGAAGGGAATTGCTGCACTATATTTGTCGATGATCTGTCAAGACAAGGAACGATTTAGAGCAAAAAATGCAAGAAACAAGTGCTTGCTTGTAGTAATTCTTATCCTTTGATTTGTAAGGTTGATACCCTCTCATTTCTTTGTCCGGTTTGTTTGAGGTAAGGGCAGCAGTTCAGTGCTTTTTGACACTTGAGGCATTTGTCAGCGGCTTTATGCCTTTTGCCCTGGGCCTTGGCAGGCTGGGACATGTACATCTAGCTATATTGCTACACACCGCCTCACACTGTGCCTGTTCGTTTTGCTCTGAAATGAGAAGAACCCGATTCTTCGGGGGGTTGTATAATGTTGTATACATTTCTTGGGTTCCATGTCTTTTTCTTGGCCAGGTGCATCGTCCGTGCCAGTCCGAGCCTTGAAATGTGGAGAACATAGTGTTCAGTGGTGCCTAATATTTGGGTAGGTTTAGGAAGAACTTGCAGCCACAGACTGGGCGAGGTAAGATATTTTAGTTTTGCATTTTGTTATCTTTTTGTCGTTTGTGATTCGCATTTTTTTTTGCATTTGGGATGTTTGTTCTCGTTTTTTGCATTTATTTCATTTGTCATTTGGTCCGCATTTTCTTCGCATTTTGCGAATGTTTCCCAAAATCTCAGGTTAGTTGTAGCTGACAAACATTAAAGACATCCTATTGGCATTTTCATTGCTATATTGTCCGTTTCGTACCAAAGACCAATGAAATGTGATCACTAGTGGTCCAAAGAATTCCTGCAAATAACCAGGAAGTTTGCAGGCTGTAAACATTTTCCTGTCTTCTGCAGGAAAACCATTTAAGATCATCAACCTGGCAGAACTTTCCCATCTCCTGTCTCCGATAGGCAAAAATTACAGTATATGAAACGATAAAGTGACGACAGGTGGAGCTTCCGACCATGTTGAAAAGTGCTCTTACCGACCTGGTGGACCTGATAAGGCTGTGACAATCAAGGGTGTCCATGGTCCAGTGCAAATGCCACTGCTGGGCATTGGTACCTGGCTGCCACTTGGAGACATCGGTTTCGTGGGATTTCGTGGGTAGATTTGAATGCTTTAAAGTGTTAAAGCACAGTAGAACCCCAGGATTCTTGGGTCTTCCCGAAGACAATCCAATTCTCTTGCAGTCTGCAACTTTTCTAACCCAATGATCTACTTGATTTAACGGCAACTATGTTTTGAATCAAATACCAGACACTCGCGACGAACCGACTGTTTGGGTAGCCTCTACCATTTTTTTGTGCATTCAATTCATCAGATTCAACCAGGTATGACAATGTTTAACTAGGGAATGAAATGGGGCTTGAGGCTATATTCCCATTGTTTGCAAATCCAGAGGGGTTGCCCTGGAGCTGATGGCGTTGATGCTTTGAGCAAAATTGCAACTTCTTGTGCCACAATGCTGTGGCCGCTTGAGAAGACGGGACAGTGGCGGAACCAAATTGATCAAGTTGACCGAGGTACAACAATAGCGTTGCAAAAGATGCTGTGACTTCAGCCTTTCACCTGGGCTACAGGCCGGCTTCCAAAATGTTGAGCAGCATGACAGTTTTCTGTCTCTGAGCAGGAAAGTACTGTACATTAGATGACTTCTATGTTCTGGCTATTTCTGGCTGGAACATAAAAAAGATGACAAACAAAAAACGAATAGAATCAAAGATAGACATAAATTGGATGTGTATGTCAGTGTTATATATTCATGCAAATATGTTGATAATTGTTGATATATTGATGGGGTGGTCGTCCAGCCAGCCGCATGTTGCCAAAGTGGTGGAGGCATGTTGACACGGCCACCAGCTATGAGAACCAGCTGGGTGTCGGCGAGGTGTCTAGCTGCTAATGCCGGCCGTGCACTTCGAATTTCCGAAGCGAAGCTCTGCAGTAGGAAACCAAGAAACTAAAAGAACTAAAAGAATAGAGAAGGACGACCACTGACAGGTGAAGTCAACAAGTTTGGGACAACATTTGACAACATCATGGTTGCTCCCTGCTTCGAACATAGGTTTTTGTAGGCAGCTGGAGCGACTGGCCACAGGCCCTTGCAGATTTGAAGCTGGCGCGTGAGAGTTTCTTCATCACCTCCAAAATCCCAGGAGGCACGTTGCGGTTTTCAGTGCAAATGTTGCAGGAATCACAGATTTCATGACTTTCGGGCTTTTGGATTCTGTTGGGTAGTGTGATGGTAGTTTGGTGCCTGCAAAGAAGGCCATTGGACATACTGTCTATATCACACACGGTCTCACAAGCACGGGCTGGCTGCAGCGCAGGCACGCGTATCCACCAGGTCACACTGATCATGGTGATCAGGGTTCAACACAATAAAGCACAGCTCAAAGAAGAGGTTGCTTTCTGCCGACTTCCTTGCATCTACTGGAAAACATTAACGGCCGGATACGGCCGGCAAGGCCACCGTAGGCCACAAACAAACTGACATAAGCCACAGATAGGATGTTTCCGCCGCTCACCTGAACTGTGTATTTGTCCTCTCCTGCTGTTGCATCAGCTGCTCATGGAGTCCGTGGAAATCATCCCAGTTTGCCTCCTGGCTGCTTTTCGTCCTGCGCATGCAGCAGCAACTGCAAATAGCTAAGCCAATCAAGGTTACCCAACCTGAACCGGGCAAACTCAAGTGCAATGAGGTGCGTGCAAGGGCAAGTTGCACACACCCATCCACGCAGAGCGCCACCACCGTCAGGGACAAAACAGAAGCATGCGTTGTCATAGCCTTGCCGTCCAAATTGGTCATCCAAAGCATGTGTGAGAGCTGTATGCCACATGATCGAAACGACTAGCAAACAACAAACGGTGCCATGAAAAGGACCGTTGAATGCAATTGCCCTGCGCCGTCACAAGCAAGCGTCTGCCAAAGTAAAGATCCATCAGTTGTCACGGCCATCATCTCAACCACGAAAGGCCGCGTAGGACTTGAGTCGGCACTGGACATACTGTTTACAGACGGCCTACCATAGGCCCATCGGCTATGAGATTCATTTTCCTTTGAGTGCAACATGTTACCTACCACTCTGTCAGGTCTGAATGCCTCCGCAACAGCAGCTGCGGCTGAAGCCCGGCTGGTAGGGATTTTCTTGGGAGTTGTCGGAGTTGTGGATGGCTTTATGACGCACACTTCCAGGGACGTCCAATTCTGATCAGTCGAAAGAGGCACAACCAATTTTTCCCCACCCACTAACTCACGTTTGCTCTTGCAGTCCTTGTGTATCTTTGGATTCAGCCAAAACATCCAAAAATCCCTCTTGGGTTCACGCTGATCCACCAACTTCCCTTTAAAGCCAAGGACTCGTGCCTGAAGGAGCTCAAAGTGGATTATGCAGTTCCTGCTGCATTTTGCAGTGTGGGGAAACAACGGCACCTGTTGACCGCTACTGTTGATTCTCTCTTATTTTTTCTCCCCGGGGTCTTGACTGCAAGCCTCTTGACATGAAACAATTTGGCCACTCTTGAGGATGGCATGATCTTACAGCGGATGCAGCGGAATACAAAAGGGGCCTGTAGAAACTCCTGTCGCAAACCGCTGTCTTTGGCCACAACATGGGTCATGTGAGTCATGTATCTCAATGCAATCGCCACCGTGGCCAAGGTAGACCTGATGTTGATTCACTTCCCAGCAGACTTCGGAAAGAACGGCTCTAGAAAGGACAGGTCCCAGGTGCCACTGTTACAGACTGCCCTTGTGACCAAAAGCAACGGATCCAATTTCGTTGCACCTGGGCAGGAGCGCCAAGTCGAGTGGAAGGCACTGGAAGCCTGGGCCAAGAGTGGTAAGGCCAGGAGTTGGAATTTGAGCGATTGAAGATTTGTGAAGCAGACAGTTGCAGATATATTGAATGCGCAGATATAATACAGACTGTATTTCTGCAATTTTCTATGGCCAAGTCACATTGGATCACATGGCAAGGTGCACGAACTATGAGTGAGATTTGGTGACTGTCATGTGTCTAGAGTCGAGCGTGTGCTGACAGGCAAAGGCCATTGGCATCTCACATCACTGCAGACGTCAGTTGGATGATATCCTCCAGGCAGGTTCCGAGACATCTAGAGATGTTCAGAGTCGGAAGTTAACAGATGCTGAAGCCGATAGTATGGCATTTGAAAGTCAGAAAAGCCAAACACTCTAACTTTCTGGGTTGAAGCCATTTGCAAAGCCCCAGATTTAGGGGAATTGGCAAACAATGACCACTTGCAAAGTATGCAGACTAAACCCATGCTTCTCTGAGAAGAAAGGTGGGAGACACTGTGGGAAAAATCAAGCTAATTAAACAATAATTATATAAATGTTTGAAAGGCAACACTTGCTCGAACACATTGCAAATACCGATGCAAAATGCAAACGGGTGGGTCTTGGGCGGTGTACCAGATATATATATATATCTATGGAACTGTGCATATATACTATATATATACATATTATATATATATATATATTTGTTTGATTGTATATATATATATATGTCTGACTATGCATATTGTTTACACGTAATTAAATACATATACATATATCTTCTATACACCTAATACAAATATCCACATACAATTACGTAATGCAATGACACGAAAAAGTACATATGATTCCATACCAAACCAAATACAATCATATACATGCATACACGGATGCATGAAAGCCATCCGCATTGTTACATGAACACATCAATGCATACATGCATGCATAAGTACATGGGTACATGTAGACATGTAATCACAAATACATGTATACACGTGTCCATCCACCCATCCATCCATTAATCCATTAATCCATCCATCCATCCATCCATCCATCCATCCATCCATCCATCCATCCATCCATCCATCCATCCATCCATCCATCCATCCATCCATCCATCCATACACACTATCCATACATACATGCATGCATGCATACATGCATACATGCATACATACATACGTACACAGACACACACAGACACACAAACATACATACATCCATACATACATCCATACATCCATACATAGATGCACAGATGCACAGACACACAGACACACAGACATCCAGACATACATCCATACATCCATACATAGATGCACAGATGCACAGATGCATATTCGGTTAATCTTTAATACATACATAAACTATGTGAAGAATGAAGCTTCGGGCCCATAATCAAGAAGAATTACCTTTGAAGTTGCATGTTGTTTTTTCTAGGAAACAACGCCCACGCAAGCAGCCTTCATAGATGTGGACTGAGACTCGCTGAACGCCCAGATTACAGCTACTACACCCACACGCAGAGTCATCCAATCTATCTTCTGCCTTCTTCTTGCCGCTGGAATTTCTGGTTTGTTCATGTTTGTTAAATCTCTCATAACACAATCTTTGGAACTACCCAGGAACCCGTGTCTGCAACGCAGCATTAAGACAGAAAGTGAACAACAAAGACCATTTTGAAACATTTTCAAACCAGGGGCAAGTGACGGCAATTGCTCCCCAGACTTTCAGGTGGCCAGCGTCCCAGTGGCTGTGAACCAGGCCATGGACTTCATCATGAAAAGACTCTGTGAGCAATAGGCCTATCCAATTATCCAATAGGGAACACTTCGGACACACTTAGGAAAGACATTTGCGGCTTACATTGGCTTATGCTGGTTACCTTTGGGTTGCAGCTGCGGTGTAGGTCCAGTACCATGTCGGCATGGGCACTGCAGGGCGCTTGGCCGCAAACCTAGCAGCACCCAGAGAACTGAATGGTGGAAATGTATGTTTTGGAGATAAACAAAGCATAAACAACATTCAAATGGAGCATTCTTTTTAGCGCACTGAAGTGCCAGGCTTCCAGAGTACGCGCAAAAGCTCATGTTCGTGGACATTAGTCCACTGTGTTGTCTCACGGGTAAAAGACCAAGGCGACTGATGACAAAAGCTACATGCTTCTCGATTGCACAGGAGTGTTGTTTTGAATGAAAACCTTTCACGGCCAAATTCTGAGTGCCGAGAGAAGATGAGTCAGAAATTGCTTTGGACATTCCTTCTGCAATGCTCGTCCGACATGTTCAGCCCGCAGAGGGGAAAAGGCAGCATTTCAAAAGCGCATTTATTCCGCGGGTCCGTCCAGTTGGCCAAGATTGGCCAAGTATTTCTAGCTTTCAAGGACAGAGATTTTGGTGCATCTGAGGAAGCAGAAGGGCGTTCTATACCAGTCCTTCTCACCACTTTGTGGTCCTTGTGATCCACCAGACAACAAGGAGCTTTCCCACCAGCTGAAACGGATCCCAACATGATAATTCAAGTGAGACATGTTGCTGCAACTTGATGTATTTTGATTTGACGTGCGACCTCTTATTTGCTTCAACCATCTTCAAAAGCTGTAGGAGCTCTTGACTGGTTCTTTGGTCACTACAATTGGAAAGCACTACAACAAAACTGGGCCTCAGGTGCGCCAAAGCCAAACTAGCCTCAGACAGAAATCATGCAGGGATATGCAGGGGATGAATGGACAGCCATACCCATACTATCATTCAACTGAGCTGTCTTGATGCTGTAACATGCTGCGACTACATTAACTTTTTTTGAAAGCCTGGTGGCCGATTGCTTTTTTAAACGCTCACAGGTTTCATGGTGCCCAGCTGTTGTTTCGACCACCATCAACCGCCCAGGTGGCTCTGCGCTGGCTTGTTCAACAGGCTGGTGGGCCAGGGGGACATGTCTCTGTCCGACCATAAGAGATTCATCAGCTGATGGGGGTACATAAGGGTACATAAGGGTACGTACCTTCAGGATCCTTCAGGTCCAAAGGATTCCAAAGGTGAAAGGAAGTGATGACCAAAGGGACCAAAGGACGCCAGGTCTTTGATGAAATCACGAGGTTGAAAGTGATTCTTGAAACTGAGAAACATATTCTAACAGGTTACCCTGTGATCCTTGAAAGACCGCCAGCCGAGCCAGGGCATCCCTGTGATTCCCAAAAGTCACGTTGCAGCGCATCAGAAGGCGCCAAGGGTAACGGTGGGCATCGGTGGGCTGCATGAAATGTTTTGGGTACCCGGGGTACCCTCACTTGGATGATTTTTGCCGGTATCTTTCTAATGATTGCCACACTTGTGGTGCTACGAAATGTATCTCTTTTGTAGAAAGCACACAAATAGTTGCGAATCATTTCTTGCTTGAATCACCCATCCTGACTCCATATCGTATTTCAGTCTGAATCTCTCCTAGTTGTTCTGGTACCTTTCACTGATTCACGGCAAGCGCCACATTTGATCTTCGGCATACTGAGTCTAAGATCTTGAGCCAAACCACTGGATGGGGAAGGAGAACAGTGAGATCTTCGACTTTGAGCTCACTGAGCAGGACCAATGGGGTATTTGACCAGCAACAGCGTAATATCATTGACTATCCACAATGAACACGGTATTTGACCAACCTGATAGAACCCACAGCCCGAATGCAAGTCGATTATAGGATTTCAAGCCATCAATGCCAAGATAGCTGCGACTCTTTTCTGCAAGGGCAATGCATTTCCTCAGCTGTGATGGCATGCAGAAAATATGTTTGAAACTGCAAGACACTCTTGTTGGACGTTCTTTTCAAACACTCCTGTAAAACACTCTTGTTGGACGTTGGACTCTTGTAAAACAATCTTTTGTGGAAACACTCTTGTTGGACACACTTGCAGTCAAACACTCTGTGAGACACTTTCGTGAGATCATCCCGAACAGGATTTGAAGCGATGTGAATATTTCTGCACTTGTCATTAAGTTTCGTATTTCCGTTCTCCTACCTGTTTGATGCGTGCTGTTTTCTGCAATTTGATGTTAAGAAGGCACCTGAAGACAGAAGTAGGCATTGTTTAACTTTGCGTCCGCTTTTACTGTCGGCATTCAGTATTCACAAACAATTCAATTCAATCTCAGTATTTCTCCTGAACCGTTTTATTGATTTCTTGAATGGATTTACTTGGAATTTTATTGGCCGGCGTTCGGCGCACAGACTTTTTCAGTCGGAAGAAAAAGACACATCAGAAAGACGGGAAAAAGATATCCAGAAGCAAGAGAGCTTGCATTCGTTACTGTTGAAGATACAACACCGCATGCTTTGCACTAAGAGGACAACTGGGGTTATTAGTTATTACATGTTATTGCCTTGATTTGGCTATGGCCAGAGTGACAATTTTCAGCGTTTTACACACATGTATAATATGTAATATACTGCATTAAGTCCGGGCTTTGTCACATGGGCGTGTCCATCCTGCGAGCTTCAGCAGATTCACCCTTGCTATCCCTTGCTTGTTGATAGTCTCTTTCTGATTTCCAAAGAAACAGCAACTGGGATATTAGAAGCGAAAGTGGGGGTTCAAGCATGAAAGCCGAGACAATTACTCGCACTGTTAAGCAGAACACACAGTCTTTGACTTAGATCGTAGGTATTCAACGAGCAAAACGGGGCATAGAAGCATCACGATTTGGAATGTCACTAAAGGATATGGCTAATCGCTTATGGAGGAGATGTAAAAGAAAATCAGGTGGTGTCAGTGCAATGTAGATGTGCCCAGCAAAGATGGGAACTTGGAAATTGAGCAAAACTCTAGACCCACAGATTTGCAATCGTTAGCTGTAGGACGTTGAACCAGCGAAACAATTTGCTTGTTGCCTTCCTTGTCTTTGCGTGATACTCACAACACAATCTCCTCGTCAAGTTTTCGAAACCCAGACCACCGAGAGACATTCACGTTCTTTTGATCTGCCCCCAAAACCAATTCATCTATATACTATGGGCCTCAGTGTATATACAGTTATATATGTATACATAGACATGTTTGTACAAATACTGTATATATGTATATCCCTGAAGAATATTTGTTGTCCCACTGCGGTGTGGCAGGACATGGCGCTCCTGACTGCCGCCACCCGCCCTGCAGTGGGTGGTGGCCCCAGCGCCTCTGACAGCGGCGACTGCGGCATTGAGGACAGCCGGTGCGGGATAGCTTTAGAAGTCAAGCATGGTCACATGGTCAGAAACCGGGTATCCTCAACATGTCCTCAATATGTCTTCAATATATCTTCAACATACCTGGTGATCGGGGGATGTTATCCAAGCTACTCACCATGTATGGAGCCTAGGGACCCATGTACATCCAACTGGTGACTGTGGGGCTAGTACTGGCCGGTGCAGTCAACTCATGTGTCGTAGCTTCAATCCAACACTAACATGGCAAGTCCCAGAGATAGGGAAGGATTGCCTTGATCGTAAATTTGAAATCTATGCACTGCTTAAGGGTATACCGTATACCCGAATAAATTCTCCGCTCGCGTCAGTGTTTCTCAATTTACTACCTCATTCATGAAGCTCTTCGGGTCTTTGCGACGGCATCAAATTTTGTGGGTAACATTCATGTTGCAAGTAACAATGAGGCATGACACTTGTGGAAGGCTTGCACTCTCGTGCCAATTTTGGCTCTAGATAAGAGGGTGCAGGGGGGCCTGTGGATCTTATCTTTGATCTGCTCTTTGTGTCTCTGCTCTTGGCACCCTTGGCGATATCTAGTATCAAGATCTGGCAGTGGCACGCCCAGAAGTTCAGTAAGGTGGAGGCCTACACAAAGGAAGTGGTTTTGCCCTCAGGCCAAAGAGTGCATCTCCGATATGGCAGAGCTGACGGACGCACAGTTGGCTGCAGTCAGCAGCATCAATGATGCAGCAAGCCACATCCAACTGGATGGGGCAGAAGGAGAGGCCACGACACCTCTTGGGTCATTGCTGACACTCTTGGGTGCACGGGCAAACACGCCAATTGCTGCTCTAGGTGTCATTCCACCAGATGACTACATGGCTACCTTGCAGAACTGGCGGATTACAGTCCCGCCTGCTGACGCAGCAGCTGCCCCCACAGACAGGGCGCCGACCACGATTGAGAGAGGCATGGCACTCTACGTGGGCAGGATCGCAAGAGCCAAGTTGGGACTTGAAAGTCTGAGCTTGACCACAGGTGGGCAGGCGGCACCAGCAGCTGCAACTACGTCAAGCACAGGCGTGCGCAAAGTCAAGATGAACCAGATTCTCTCACAACTGGATGAGACAGAAGTGGAGGTTGTGAGTTCTGCTGAGCAGATACGGATGATGGCTCGCTACGAAACACTGTTTGGAAAAGGCCAACGACCACCTCCAAATCAGGAACCAAGTGTAGAGCAATTGTCTGGACTGAAGGCGTTGGTAGATAGTCATCAATGCCCATACGCTGATTTCGCTATATTTCAGCCACATGCGGCCAGGATCATGAAGAAGATCAAGTTTAGCGGACTGGTGCTCACCAAGTCAGGGGCTTTGTCACAGGCTGAATTATTTGGTCCTCCAGACCTCGACACGTGGAGGGCATGCTATGACGTCTGGGCAAATTCCATGATCATGCTGGATGTGATAGACCTGGGGCCTCTTCAGCTATACAAGTCCAAGATAGAAGTCATGCACAGTCGGTACGGTGAAGCCAGGGTATGGTCACTCCTATACCAGGCTGACACTCGGGCACGGCTTGAGCACATGCCCAGAACGAAGATAGCACTGCAGCATGAACATACCCAGGCCACAACGGCGGGGAATTCAACGCCGTACGACAGTGCACGACCATGGAATCACACCCTGCACAAGGTGGCCAACGATGAGAGGTACTGGTCACATGAGTTTGTGGAGCCGGCCTTGATCGTCATCACAGATGGCAGTGGCAAGAACGCACAAGGCCTCACAGGGGAAGATGCGAAGACCGCACCCAAAGAGTCACGGGGGACACCTCCTGATTCAGTCATTCCAGACAAGACTTCGCCGAACCACAAAGTCAGGAACTCAAACAGGACTGGCAGGGTTCACAACTTCACTGATGGAGCCTACAAGACCAACCGAACAGGGTACCAACTTTGTGGGGCTTTCAATGAGGGCACCTGCACAAACACCATTCAAGGGTCTTGGTGCGGAACACACCGTGATCAAGCTCATCAATGCAGCAGATGCCTGGGATCACACCCAGTCACTAGATGCCCACATTCTGAGGCTCCTGCGGTGGGATGGATCAAGGACAAGTCTAGCAAGGGCCGTGGAAAGGGCGGAAGAAAAGGAAAGGGCCGGAAGGCCAATCCGTATTGACCCAAAAGATCCGCTGAGGCTGATGTTTCACTGGAAAATGCACAGACGGAGGGGACGAGCACAGGAGAACCTCCTTCAAAGAAAATTAGATCAATGCACACGGCCGGCAGAAGGCCGAAGCTTTTGTATCTGTACTCAGGGCCATACAGAACCAACTCTGTGGGCAGGTATTTGCATGACCTGGGATGGGATTGTCGCGAAGTCGACATCGAAGCGGTTTCAAAGGATGACTTGCTGGACGATGATGTCTGGAATGGTATCTTGCGTGAAATTGACCTGAACGTTTATGATGCAATGCTGGCTAGCCCCCCATGTGGGACCTTCAGCTCAGCCAGGACCTCCGATGGAGGACCCATACAGCTGCGAGGTCCGGAGATGCCGGAACTACTTGGGCTGAGGGGATTGGATCTGGAGTCAAAGCTACAGGTTCAAACTGGCAATGTGTTGGCGGACAGAGCTGCAGAAGCGGCAGAGAAGTTTGCTGATGAAGGTAAACCATGGGCGATTGAACAGCCAGCCAGACGTGAATGCAAACCATCCATGTTCCGACTTCCCAGGTTTGAACAGTTGGCCAAGCGACCTGATGCGTGTTTCACCAGATTTTCGCAGTGCAGATTTGGCCAAAAGTTCCGCAAAGAGACGGAGATCCTGGGTAATTTGGATTTAAGTAATTGGCCCAAACATTGCAACCATCCTGACAGGGATTGGATCATACCGTGGAATGGTTCCAGGCATTTTGGGCCACACCCTCCTCTCAAAGGTCGGCAAATGG
The DNA here is from genome assembly GCA_003297045.1 of Symbiodinium sp. clade C Y103. Classification (NCBI taxonomy): domain Eukaryota; class Dinophyceae; order Suessiales; family Symbiodiniaceae; genus Cladocopium; species Cladocopium sp. clade C. The sequence goes on from BGPT01000063.1 coordinate 525,222, forward strand.
CCATTCCTGCCGAATCATGGGACAGGGGAATGTTGAGGAGGGTGGAACCAAGTGGTCCGTTTCTCACTAAGGCAACCGCGCATTACCCAGGGGAGCTGAATAAAGCGCTAGCGGAGGCATTTGTAAATTTTTGTTTGCCTCAACAATTAAGTGTCAAAGCCCCAGAAGCAGACGAATGATGCAGCCTCCACAAATTACTCTGACCTTCCTTCCCCCAAGTTCATGATTCCCAGGGCCATGCCAACGTGTGATGCCGATGATTCCATTGGTGGATTGAAAAGGCCTTATAGAGCCCTTGGTAAAGTTCCTGGGTTAATCAACTTGGGTGTTCAAATTAGGAATGTCATTGAGAAATTTTGTGAAGACCATTCAGATTTTGCATCGTCATATTTACGTGCTTTGGGAGCCGATGTTGATGTTTCATTTCCAGGGGATTCACAACTCATAGAAGATCTCCGTAGGAGCATTGGTCAGGTTCTGTTGCGAAACCACCCTGACCCGGACGGAGTGTCGTTGGACAACCTTAGTGAATCCCCAGCCGACACCTGTCTCAAGGCGAACTTCATCAAGCTGTGGGCAGAAGCGGCGAGGGATCCAGGGTCCCGTTTGGCCGCGTGGCTACAGGAGGGAGCACCGGGGGGGTTAAGGGTCCACCCGGAGCTTGATGGTTTGTTCCCTCTTGTTGCTGAGGATGATCCACAGTTACCTTGGGAGTATCTGGGTACAGATTTTGGTTCGTTCACCAATTACGTTGGTGTTGAAGATAATCCTGATGCAGCTAAGGCGATTGAGTCTTATGTGGCAAAGGGGTACCTGTCTGTTCACACCACCTTGGAATCGTGTGTGAACGAGTTAGGAGGTGAGTTCCCTGTTTTGTCACGTTTGGGTTGCATTGTTAAACGTAAGGTGAACGAGTTTGGGCAAGAGATTGCGAAAACACGCATCATTTTGGATGCAAAGCAATCTGGAATCACGCAGGCCACTGACAGAAGGTTCAAGTCAGAACTACCCAGGATAGTGGACGCTGTTCATGACTTATTGTCATTGATGTCCACGCTAAAGCCTGGGGAGTCTATGACACAAATGGTAGCCGATATCACAGATGCCTTCTGGTTGATTCCTTTACACCCAAATGAACGCAGATTCTTTGTAGCAAAGTTTCAGGGGAAGTTTTTAATTTTCAGAAGAACTGCCCAAGGCAGTAGGACAGCACCACTCACGTTTGCAGCAGTCATGGCGCTGGCTACCAGGCTCCTTCAGTCACTGCTGCTGAGGAATCACTTGGGAGAAGTGATATGGCAAGATGCGAGGATCGAGACCTACGTGGATGATCCGTGGGTTGCCATAAAGGGTACTTCCTCGCAGTTGGATGCCATCACAGCCACCATGTTGATTGGATGGCACCTGATGGGGTTTCCCATTGCGTATAGGAAAGCCGCCAGGTCTCAGTCACTGAAGTGGATAGGTATGAACCTGGACATCCATGCAGATCGCATTGAAGTGAACATTCCACAAGACAAGTTGGTGGAAATCAGAAACATCGCACTTGAGTTCCTGAAGCACAACGTCATTGCTGACAAGGAGCTTAGGTCGTTTGTGGGCAAATGCATGAGCATTGCCAGCGTGTTGCACGTTTGGAAGCCTTTCATCTCACAGTTTTATGCGGCACTTCATGCTGAGAAGTCGAGTAAAGCTCCAAAAGCTTGCACGTGGACATCGCAAGTCAAGTCTGGGCTGCTTTGGATCTTGGGTTTCTTAGATCACAACTGCCCAGGATCAGTCACCAAACGCACCTGGAGCCTGTCAGAGTTCTTGGGACACGGCAAAGACACTGTCATCACATGGGATGCATCTCCATGGGGCTTTGGTGCCACCCTCACGGTGGACGGACAATTGCGAGAGTACATCTACAGCAAGCCCTCAGACTTTGAAATTGAGTTGCTGTCGATCCAGATAGGCAGCTCTGAATCTCAGCAGACAATGGAATGCTTGGGAGGACTAGTTGCACTACGGCATTGGTCAAGTCGTTGGCAAGACAGACAATCGAAGCTGAGCATCAGGAATGACAACGTGGGCGCACTGGTCCTCCTGGGCCAGCTGGAATCTCATTCCGCCATCAACAGCATCATCGCCAGAGAAGCTGCGTTGGACATAGGAGTTTCCAGTTTTCGACCACAAGTCGCCCAGCATATACCGGGAATCACAAACAAGACATGTGATTATCTCAGTAGGATTTATCAACCTGGGCACAAAGGGGATTTCCCAAGAATCCTCCACAGCGTACCCAGGGGACATGTAGAAATCAGGGGGCACGGCTGGTGGAAATCTTTGTATCCACCTAGTCTTCCCGCAAGCAAAACGGCATAGTACCTCCGGTCAAACTGGGGGGGAAGACTTACTTCGGCGCGCATAAAACAAAACAAGCCGCGAGCTCACAACTGAGGAATGATCGGTCACGGATGAGATTTTTCATGAAACCGCACCGACGCGTCACTGTCACTGCTTGACTTCTGCATGACATGTCTGTGAGATGTTAGGTAAATTGTGCTTGTGATTCGTTGGGTTTTAGGTTCAGGTTCCACGTCTGTGCACTGCATTTCCTGTCCTGCCTTATGTGTGATGGCCATTGCATGCTTGTCCCGCAGCCACTTTTGATCAAGTCAGCTCCATGAGATCGGTACCCAGGAACGTCACATTTTTGGCACCACCTCCTGGGGACCTTGACTCATGGATTCTTCAGCCACCCACTGGAGAACGGCCCTCTGGATACAAGGACACAGACATCCTGGTTGTTGAACGCCCGTCTAAGGCACCCAGGGAGTACTCTCACCTGGGGCGCCGTGTGAGGGCAAAGACCAGGAAAGATCAGCCAGAGGTGCTTTCGGTGGGAGGTGCAGAATCCAAGCGGGCGCTGACAGCGGCCTCGAACGCAGATAACAAGGCCAGAGCTTTGAAAGCATTGGACGATGGTGTCTATGCTGCATCGTCAAAAGGCCCTCAGGCAGCTCTCATTAGGACATGGGCAAAATTCCATCAAGCGTGGTTCAAAGGCACCCAGCCAGTGCTGCCCATCACGCCAAGTTCTTTGAGAGCGGTGGCAGCGATGTTCAAATGTGGAGGCTACTCCAGCTACAGGAACTACATCTACGCCATGAAAAGCGAGCACATCCGCCAAGGCTATCTCTGGGATCAAACCCTGGATATGATCAGATCGGTCCTGAGAGGACTCGGACCCGCAAAGCGCTCTGACCCACTGGTGGTGAACTTTGCTTTGGATGTGGCGCAAAGCTGGGGTCACAATGACCACAGACTGGACCGGCCAATCAATGTGGCAGCCATGATCCTCACTGGCATCTATTTCCTCACCAGGGAGATCGAGTTGTCGGGCGCATTGCAGCATGAGATGACTGTCCATGACGACGGCAACTTCTGTACCTTCCTGCTCCCGGCGTCAAAGAAGGATGCCGAAGGCCGCGGAGTGGTAAGGACTGTGGAATGCATGTGCAACATGGGAGTCGTCTGTCCATCTCACTTCCTCCACAAGTACCTGACACAGCTCAAAGAGTTTGGGGAGCACATGATGCTGGACAGCGATGTGCTGCCACTGTTCCCAAACCCAAGAGGCAATGCGTTGAAGAAGGCAGAGGTGGTTTCAATCATTCGTGACCTGGTCAAGGAATACATGCCCGAAGCGTCGGAAGATGTCATCCTACGTCACACGGGCCACACGTTCAGGATCACAGGGGCAAGACACTTCTCTCATTTGGGGATGGACCCGCTGACCATTGCCATCCATGGGAGATGGACCAGCAGCGCCATACTCACATATCTTGCTGATGCGCCACTGCAAAACATGAGATCTCGCATGAAGCCATCAGATGGTCCCGAGCAAGGCAGGTTTTCTGAGAAGGAAATCTTCAACAGGTCGGAAGACCAACATTTGCTGGAACGTGTCAAAGCTTTGGAAGAAGTTGTCAAGCCAAAAGAGCCGGTAAAACCAGTCATTACTGTTGGCTATGTCATCAACGTGTGCTCCACCATGATCCACCTACAGAAGCGGCCCGAAGAACATGAACAAACTCATGAATGGTCAACGAAGTGTGGCTGGAAGTGGGCTGGAAAGAAGCATGTCCAGATCTCCCAATCGGCGCCTACAAACTCAGATGATCTGAAGTGGAGAAATTGCCCAAAATGCTTCCTGAAAGAGAAGTCCTCCAGAAGTGCACCATGTGAAGACGGCGAAGAATCCAGCTCCAGTACTTCATCTTCGTCCACCTCAATCAGTGATGCTTGCTAGGTCACGAGGCAAGGTGGGATTGCACCCTGGAGATTGTCGTCTCCAGGGGGCTCAGCAGGATCAATGCTGACATGTATGGTCAATTTGGTGAAGCCGATGCATCACCAGGAACATGCAATCGACCTAGCAGCAAACTTTGAAAAGTGTGCACGGGAGGTGGTGGGGCAAGTTGTGCCGATTGTTGTGGGTAACATTCATGTTGCAAGTAACAATGAGGCATGACACTTGTGGAAGGCTTGCACTCTCGTGCCAATTTTGGCTCTAGATAAGAGGGTGCAGGATTGCACCCTGGAGATTGTCGTCTCCAGGGGGCTCAGCAGGATCAATGCTGACATGTATGGTCAATTTGGTGAAGCCGATTAATCACCAGGAACATGCAATCGACCTAGCAGCAAACTTTGAAAAGTGTGCACGGGAGGTGGTGGGGCAAGTTGTGCCGATTGTTGGCAATCCTGTTCATGTTTTGGCCACAAGTAATGAGGTTCCTGGCCGGTTGAGTCTCCATGGGAGACGTTCGTCTCAGGAGCTCGTGGTCTGATTCGCTGAATATTTGGGGCGCAACTCTCATGAAATACGTCCTTGTGATTGATAGGGACAAGCCATGACAAGCCCTGAGATCAAGTGAAAGCCAGGCGGTTGCCATTAGATGATCTATGATGATCTACAATGGCTTTACCATTTCAAATCTGTTTGGACCAACTATTTCTAGAATTGAAGATCGCGCAATGCTGTTTGTTCTTGGCAACTGCAACATGTCTGGGTTTGCCTGCCCCGTCGGAAAGCGTCGTCGAGACAGTTGGTCTTGCGATGGAAATAAAAGGCAGAGCGTGCGTGTGCTCGGATTCGAAGAGCCTGAAAACTTCCAGGTGCTACATAACACCCACCAAAAGCTCCAAACTAACTGCGGGGCAATGTCTGTGGGGAAAGCCTAGTTTATCTAAGGGAAACAAGGATGGAGAATAAATGAATAAACCAATAAGGATGCTGGATTTCCCAGACAACCAGGTTGAAACAGGGTGGTGACCAGACAGTGGCAATAACTCGATTTCAGCTGTTGGCGAGGTCTGGGACATTCGCTGCATCGTGGTGGAAACGAGCAGGAAGCAATGGGACCTGCGGAATCAGATGACATGATTTTCAAAGCGCCGTGAATCCAGTGATTGTGCGCCTGTTAGCTTTGCAGGACAACACCAAAAATCAGAAAAATGGAAAATCAAACATCCTGCGACAAAATAGGTGTTTTAGTGGATACAAAAGATTAAATTCGAGTGATCCTTAATTTTGTTGTTTTGGAGCAGTGGACTTTGTTCCTGTTTAGCATCGAATGACCTTCTTGGCACGTATGCAGATCAAACTGGGTACACGCAAAAACTTGGCAACCCCAAGTCACCCACCAGGTGAAGGTCTAGAGTCTATTTGAAGAGCTAATTTCCAATACCCTGTTTACAGAAACAACTAAGATCTGTGAGCCACCTAATGCAGAAGTATTTTGACAACGTTTTTGAAGGTTTGGAAAGGTCCTACTGCAAAACGTTTTGTTGGACTTCCGAAGTCGGTCGATGAAGCTGAGGAGGACCTCTATGGCAGCGACCTCAAGGGATTTGATGCTCCTCAAACTTGAGATGAGCAACTTGAAATCACCAGGTTATACCAGGTCTATTTGTGTACCTGGTGCTTTGCAGTCTTTTTTGGATACCGAAGAACCCAGATCAGTGGGGAGCAAGATTCTGCTTGGGAATGAACATCAGCTTTCGTTTGTCTGGGAATTAAGCTTCATTGTTGTGACTGAAACAGCTCCTGACCAGTCTTGTGAGGGTGGGCGCATTTGTCGGTTGAGCGGCATCGTCATGCTTTTTTTGTTTAATGCAGTCCCAATCAGAGGTGGTTCCAGACTTTTAGGGTTCCTGCGTTTTGGGATCGCTAAGAGAAACAACAACATTTTCATGCTTCGATGATTGATGACTACTTGTATTGCGACAATATGCCTGATGTGGGTCGAAAGCCTTGCAGACCGACTGGCTGCTTTCGAAACATTGGATTCAAGTCAAAACTCAACCACAGAATTCTGGTATTCGTACCTAAACATGGCTCAACTGTGCTTAACTTATCCCTTGACTCCCTTGACCCAGCACAACTATCCCTGCCTGTGATGCTCAGGCGATGGATAGTCTGCTGCTGCCAATGGGTTTCATCAAAGTGGCTGTTCTGGGCAAAGATGCAGTTTACGCCACCCGGGAGCAGCTGGGCTTGTTTCCCCAAGAGTTCCTCGGCGGGAACTGGGGACAGCACAGTCTATTCTTGTGGGCGTTTTGGCCAGGTTTTTGGTCAACTTTGGTACGTAATCTTGACATATCTTGACATATCTTGACATATCTTGACATATCTTGACCAAATTCCCACATCCAAATCCATGCACGCTGCTTTGGGGACAAGCCAAAGATGTTTTGACCTTGTTGAAGGGGCAAAACATGAGTAGGATTGTTGCAACATACATTTTGGCAACTTGGCTGGTCTTTCTTGTGTTAGCTGTCAGCCACATCAATGCTTCCTGCAGGGCTAAAGTTTGTGCTTGTGCTCAGAGAGAAAGAGAAAGCGAGAGAGAGAGAGAGAGAGAGAGATAGAATAGAATAGAATAGCATAGCATAGGTTAGGTTAGGTTGGGTTAGATTAATCAATGCGAATGCCCAGGCAGAACATGTTGGTAACTGCGTGTTCAAAGTGACCAGGCCCCGGCGATTGCAGTTTTGAGGTTGAAACTGCCCCGGACGATCAATTGGAATGAACCTGGGTCGGACTCCGACACCATCGAGTGCGACCCAATGCATGCATATTGCAAGTGGGTGCCGTGACCAGACATGCAGGACCAATTTTCAGACCAGTTGTAGAAACCAGTTGTAGGGCTTCGAGCCTCACTTTAGAATGGCAATTCTATCTATATTTTGTAGGTGTTGCTCTGGAATCCACCCAATTGGATGTATATGGAGACTTTTTCATGAAGTAAGTCAAGGCTGAGCTCAAGATTTCAACTTTCAGCAGAGCCTTTGGGCCAAATTAAAACTTTTAATTGAAACTTTGAGTTGCAGATGTCGCAGGTACACGAGGTTTCAGCGGCTTTTTGGCGTAGAAGGTGATCTTGACGAAGACGTCGGTGTGTGGATGCCCAATATGCCACGATCTTTGCCTTCGAAACCAAGACTCTTCTGATTTGAAGATTGCAAGAGCATTGGCCAACATTTGCTAGTGGATGTTTTTTGAAGAACGTAAGTGGACAGTCTGCACTTAGAATTTTAATTGGGCAGTTGCCTCACCATGTATGTCCAAAGTTTCAAAAACTTCTTAAATCAGCTATCCCCAAAAGCATGTTCATACTGGTGCTTACTCTTGTGTTCACATATCTCTCTACCAGTAGTACCGCACAAGGCGGTGGCGGACGTTTCAGGAATAGCACACTATAGGAGAGGTGAGTTGTTGTGAGTCATGGTTGGCAGAGCAGATCCACTGATGGAGCAAAAGGTGGTTGGAGCGTCCGCCTATCTATCTGTCTATCTATCTGGCTGCCTAACTAACTGACTAACTGACTAACTGACAAACTGATTGACAGACTGACTAACTAACTAACAACCTAACTAACAAACTAACTAACTGACTCACTGACTAACTGACTAACTGACTAACTGACTAACTGACGAACTGACTAACTGACTAACTGACAAAGTAACTAAGTCACTAACAAACTAACTAGCTGACTAACTGACTCACTGACTAACTGACTAACCGACTAACTGACTAACTGACTAACTAACTGACTCACTGACTCACTGACTGACTGACTAACTGACGAACTGACGAACTGACGAACTGACTAACTGACGAACTGACTAAGTAACTAAGTCACTAACTAACTAACTGAAGAACTGACTAACTGAGTAACTGACTAGCTAACTAACTAACTAGCTGACTAACTGACTCACTGACTAACTGACTAACTGACTAACTGACTAACTGACTCACTGACTCACTGACTAACTGACTAAGTGACTAAGTCACTAACTAACTAACTGAAGAACTGACTAACTGAGTAACTGACTAACTAACTAGCTGACTAACTGACTCACACTAACTGACTAACAGACTAACTTACTCACTGACTAACTGACTAACTGACTAACTGACGAACTGACTAAGTAAGTAAGTCACTAACTAACTAACTAACTAACTAACTAACTAACTAACTAACTAACTAACTAACTAACTGAAGAACTGACTAACTGAGTAACTGACTAGCTAACTAACTNNACTAACTGAAGAACTGACTAACTGAGTAACTGACTAGCTAACTAACTAACTAGCTGACTAACTGACTCACTGACTAACTGACTAACTGACTAACTGACTGTCCGACTAACTGACTAAGTGACTAACTGACTAACTGACTGATTGACTAACTGACTAACTGACTAGCAAACTACCTAACTGACTAACTGACTAACTGACTAACTGAGTAACTGACAAACTGACTGACTGACTAACTGACTAACTGACTAACTGACTAACTGACTAACTGAGTAACTGACAAACTGACTGACTGACTAACTGACAAACTAACTAACTAAGTTGTTAAGTTGTTAAGTTGTTAAGTGGTTAAGTTGTTAAGTTGTTCAGTTGTTCAATTGTTAAGTTGTTAAGTTGTTAAGTTGTTAGTTCAGTTAGTCAACTGACATCTCAAAATTTGCT
>BGPT01000063.1:534530-554081 GCA_003297045.1 Symbiodinium sp. clade C Y103
CTCTTCTGACTTTCTTCATCTTCTGACTTTCTTCATGGCTGTGCTTTTCCATCTGTCCATATTGTCGGAAGGTTTAGCTTCTAAACTTCCTTCGATTACTCTATCTAGCCTAAACCCAATCCAAGCCTAATCCAGTTCAAAATTGTTCACATTTTTTTGAACATACATTTTACATTATCACATACTCTCGCTCATTCTCTCTCATGTTCTCTCATATTTTCTTATTTTCTCTCACTTTAATGTTCTCTCCTTTCCTCTCAGCTCTTTTTGTCACTCTCTTTCTCTGTCTCCCTATCTCTCTATCTCGCGCTTGCTCTCTCTCTCTCTCTCATCTACTTACCTATCTGTTATCTGTCTGTGTGTCTATCTACCTATCTATCTACCTATCTATCTATCTATCTACCTATCTATCTATCTACCTATCTACCTACCTATCCATCTATCTATCTACCTATCTATCTATCTATCTACCTATCTATCTATCTATCTATCTCTCTCTCTCTATCCTTCTATCTGTCTATCTGTCTATCTATGTATCTCTCTCTCTCTCTCTCTATCTCTCTATCTATGTATCTCTGTATCTATGTATCTATGTATCTACCTATCTATGTATCTATGTATCTATGTATCTATGTATCTATGTATCTATCTATCTATTTATCTATCTATCTATCTATCTATCTACCTATATGAATTATATATATATATGTATATATGTATGTACATACATATACATATATATATATATATTTACATATCTCTATGTACACTACAGACAGGACAGGACATTACTCTCGACTCCTCTCCACTCACTGCATGAATTACCCTACGCACGATACTTCTGTGATGTAACTTGTGTGATGTATGTAGTACTCGTACTAAGTCTACTGCAAATCAGAAGTTTTTTTTCACATCACAAAACGCAGAGAAAGAAAACGGAAAAGTCTGGAAACGCCTTTCGCTTTGCAGAGGACCAGCGCCTGCTGAACGAGTCGGAACTCGAGAGACAAGGTGTGCGTCAGGACCATTGGACCATCATGCTCCTGCGGCTCCTGCGGGCTTCAGCGGCTTCGATGTTCGTGGCACGCACAGGAATTTTTGGCCTAAAACTCTGTCCAGTCATTGAAATTCATTGAATACATTTGAGAAACAGTTGAAAATATGTTGAACATTTTGAAACGGACCAAACAATTGAAGAGAAATGGACACGGGTAAACTGGGACATTTCTCCAACGGTTAGGGGTTGATGACTGATAAAAATGGGTATGTCTTAAAATGTTTTGCTCCTCACATTCAATCGTATAGTGTAGTGAGAAAGGGGAGCGTCCATTTGTAGAACCCCTTTGATGTTCTAATTCAGAGCTAGGCCATGCCATGCCCCTCTACCACTTGCATTACCTGACTGTCTCGTGATTCAGGTCTGGCTGGATTAAGCATTGCTTGCAAAAGGGCTGTGGCACATTTTCAGCTGATACTCATGAAATTCTCATGAAAATTTGGGGTCAACCCAACCTGCAGGAAGCCAAAGAGAGTAGAATGGTAGCAGAAGCCATGAACATCGCCAAAACGGCCTACGTAGGCATTTCGCGGTCATTGGCAGTCATGCACTTGTTGACCGTTGCTGGGGTCACTAGAGAATGCAGCTTCCTGCGATACTGTCTTCGAGCTTGCCAGCAGTATGAACGTTTTCCTCGCCATCTGATACAAGCTTATTGATTGTGTTCGCTTTCCACCTTATTTGGGATGAGTATGCATTGGACAGATTGAACTCCCTAAACAAGAGGATTAAATTCAAGACTTCTTACTACTCGCAAAATAGGAGGTCCCTTGCTCACAGCACGCAGGTGGTATTGTGAAAGACGATCAAAAAACTCTGTTGGAGGCGCGGTGCAAATTATGCTCAGCTGATGTTGCTTGACTATTGGAAGAGAAGATGTAAACGAAAGAATAGACACCACTTGAATCGTAAGGATAACATGGCATAACGCATTTTACTGAAAGCATTGTCAATCGCTCCATCAAGCATTCTGTTATGCGTCGCATGGATATGGGCCTCAAATTGGGGTCCCCCAAATCGGGTGGTCATGTGCCGCATCGTCTTCTGTATCCAGAAGCTTCGGTGAGCAGAGCTCGTAGGATGAAACGGTGAAGCAGATCCTCGGCGATCCTCAGGTCCGAGACACAGCTGCGGTATGCTGCGGTCGAATTGTACCAAAATACTGCAGCAGTGTGGCTGATTCGCGATGGAACGCAGTGGTTCTTTAACAAAGGGTTTAAGTGCGTATGTATATATTTATACAGTATATATATATATGTATGTATGTATGTACGTACGTAGGTATGTATGTATGGATGGATATATGTATGGATGGATGTATGGATGGATGGATGGATGTATGTATGTATGAATGTATGTATGTATGAATGTATGTATGTATGTATGTAATGTATGTAATGTAATGAATGTATGTATGTATGTATGTATGTATGTATGTATGTATGTATGTATTGGTATGGTATGGTATGGTATGGTATGGTATGGTAATGTAATGTAATGTAATGTAGTGTAATGTAGTGTAATGTAATGTAATGTAATGTATGTATGTATGTAATTATGTAATTGTGTAATTATGTAAATATGTAATTATGTAATAATGTAATGTAATGTTATGTAATGTAATGTAATGTAATGTTATGTTATGTTATGTATGTATTTATGTATGTATGTATGTAATGTAATGTAATGTAATGTAATGTAATGTAATGTAATGTAATGTAATGTAAGTAATGCAATGCAATGCAATGCAATGCAATGTAATGTAATGTGATGTAATGTAGTGTAATGTAATGTAACGTAATGTAATGTAATGTAATGTAATGTAATGTAATGTATGTATGTATGTGTGTATGTATGTATGTATGTATGTATGCATGTATGCATGTATGCATGTATGCATGTATGCATGTATGTATGTATGTATGTATGTATGTATGCATGTATGCATGTATGCATGTATGCATGTATGCATGTATGTATGTATGCATGTATGCATGTATGCATGTATGCATGTATGCATGTATGCATGTATGTATGTATGTATGTATGCATGTATGTATGTATGTATGTATGTATGGATGTATGTATGTATGTATGTATGTATGTAATGTATGTAATGTATGTAATGTATGTAATGTATGTAATGTATGTATGTAATGTATGTAATGTAATGTAATGTAATGTAATGTAATGTAATGTAATGTATGTATGTATGTATGTATGTATGTATGTATGTATGTATGTATGTATGTATGTATGTATGTAATGTATGTATGTAATGTATGTAATGTATGTATGTATGTATGTATGGATGTATGCATGTATGCATGTATGTATGTATGTATGTATGTAATGTATGTAATGTAATGTAATGTAATGTAATGTTATGTATGTATGTATGTATGTATGTATGTATGTATGTATGTATGTATGTATACTATATATATATATATATACATGCATGTGCATATTTCCCTTGTTTGGACCCACTGCAGCAATAGTTTGGACTTTTGGTGTGCAGGTCAAGCGGGCAATGATCCTGATGCACCAGGACTACGATCGCTTTTTTGAGGATTTCAAGGAGAACACCAGATTGCAGGCAGAGCCTTAGGGCCCTGGAAGTTGAACAAGTAAGTTGATTGTGTCGATGGTGACTGATAATCAGACTGATGACTGATGGTACAATATGAGCACAGCTGGTTTGACCAGGTCTGACCGGTCTAACCAGGTCAGCACCTGCCCCTCTGCTCCGTTGATCTCCGCTGATCCTTGTTGATTCAGGGCTGGACATTTGCCTTTCATTTGCTCATCATTTGCCGTGAGGTCTACTTGAAGCAACTGCTTGATTTGGGCTTAGCGCGACTCTTAGAGCTTGCTTAGCCATTTGACATGGAGTATTTTGGAGTGATGGAATCTGATTGAATATATTTCATATCTGGTGCAGGCTTTTTGTTCAGGCATTGAAGGAGAGAACTACACGGATCACTTGAGAAGCAGTACTTCACTGGCTGCATGATACCGGACTCGCTTTCAGTCCGCGAGTTGATTGGTCAAGTTGTTTTAAGATATCACCCACAAACACCTCAAGTCTTGACGTCTGACCCTTGGCTATGACTATGAGCTGCTCGCAATGGTCAGATGGAGCACAGCGACTTGGCGGACTTTCTGAAGAACAAATCCCAAGAACTTCGATCGTTAGATGCGCGTACCACTTGAGGCCGTGCAAAAAGATGCTGCGCATATCTTCGCATATGTTTTTGATATTTCTTGCCTGCCCTGTGTTGCAAGCTGATCTTCACGAGCTTGGGTGACAAGACAAGAAATCCGCACATCTACAATATCCATCAATATCCATGTTTGAAACTCATCTGACACGATCCATATTCAGGACAACTGAAAGGCCATGACTCCATGCTCTGCAAACGAAACAAGTTGGGCTTTTGAGCAAAATTTGCTGGTTTCAGGTTTGTCATGGTTTATCTGCTTTTCTTTGCATCCCTGGCTGTTGCCATTTTTACCGCACTTGTAGTCTCGTTTTTCAGCCGGGCGCAGCAGGGCGACGCCGCATAAGGCGCCAGCTTACACCGTAAATCGCAAATCCACCACTGGTACACCACTGGTAGCCTTTCGGAACCATGACCTGAAGAGCGATGATGACATCTGGAAAGTGAGACGACTTCACTGGTAATTCTTGACGATGTCCACCCACTTCCCAGGGGTCGGAGTCCCAGGCGTTGTTGACACAGTGGCCATGGATCCGTATGTCAGCATGGTGAGAGGGCAGTGCGCCACGCTGCGACATGCGACACTATGCTGCGCTTCTGAACCACAGCAATCGAAAAATTGAGCTTTGACGTTCATGTAGGTACAAACTTGGGAGACCTTGCAAATACATTGCAAATAAACATAAGTAACCCCAATATATCCAGACTTGATGACTTATTCTGGTATCCAATCATCTGATTGTTGGGGTCCCAGCAGAGTGCAGCGGCCAACCTCATGGTCTTTCAATCCTATGCTTTAGATTGGGCTCTTTGAGCAGTCGCATACCTTCCTTTCAACAGCATATGTCCAATTACCACATGTAAAGGGCCACGTGCAACAACAGTTCCCACGACACCTCTTTTCCTGGGCAAGTATATTCTTTCAGGACCATGATGATGTTATATGAATTATATTTATAATTGATATACACTGCATATATATATATACACTATTTGCACAGTATCTGTACATATGTATATATATATATATATATATTTTACACATATACTTTGTACACGGTCTGTGTATATATGTATATATATATAGACTTTGGGAGCCAAAACTGCATGGCTTTGCCCAGTCGGTTCTCACACCTGGAGCAGGTACAGCTCCGTTGATGTGGCTCGAGAGCTGCAGAGAGATCAGGAGCCGGAAACAGCTGGTGTTTGTGGCAAGATGTTGGCAAGTTGACCCCCTGATATTCTGTTGGAGCCAACAAAAACTATCTGTTGCGGGAACTTAGTGCGAGCTATGGATCATTTGAATTTGAAATAAAGTTTGATTTAATCATGATTTAATCATGATGAATCGATCCTGAAATCTACTGCGTTGGCACTGAAGTGAAATGCATCCCTTGTGGCCAGGATCCTTACAGCAGAAACCCCTTCATGTCAGCACCGGCTCAGGGGCCTGCAACTTAGAATGTTCTCCCTGCGTGGGAAACATCTGTGAGTTTTGAGTTCACAATTGCATCCCATGGGGGCCTTGAAAAAACGACAAGCGGTGACAAGCGAATGCATTTCTTATGATTTCTAGATCGGATATACAGAGAAAAACATTTCAACATACCTTCAACTCTTGGCTTCCCAAACATCTCGTCTCGCGAAAGAGCGGAGGTCAGATTTCCTTCCTTTGGACAACGGCCAGAGGCATGAGCACCACATGGCTTCCATCAGGCGGGATGGATCACAGTGTCCAGCAACATCGAATCCATGCTGAAGTGGCCTCTAGATGCTTCTAGTATCGGACTTTTCCCACATACCCCAGAGTATCAATTTCAAACCAGTAGTCCCTTCGGGAATCTACAATACCAAACAATCAAACAAACGAGAAGCAAACCACCCAAATATATCCAAATTGTTAATAATCCTGAAATACGCATCAGATGTCTCAAGTCTCCCAAGTCTCTGGCGAGGAACAGCCTCACAAATCCCGACTTCCTGCCAATGGGCGGGCCGACCGCTGGTCCCCCCCAGGAGCGGCAATAGGTTCAATAGGTGAAGGTTTGAGGTGAACCGGGAGACACGGTAAAGATTGATGGGAAACCTATGGAAAAAAAGTGTGGAACGCCCCTAAAGAGTTGGGAGGGTTGGAGACATTGCATTCAGTACGATTCATAGTCACTGCATTTCAATGGCGCAACTGTTTTCTGAAACCCATTGATGGATGTCCCCCCCCCACACCGTGGCGTTCCGTGCGTATATCTGCCTGTGTTCTGACTTGCGACAACTCACTATGATGAACCTTGGAATGTGCAGATTGGAACACAGGCTCTAATTTCATAACACACAGCCAAGTACAATGGTGTTGAATAACAAAAGCTAGGAACTGCAGCAATTACGCAAAATCAAATACGAGTTTGAATGAAAATAAGATAGAAGATGATATGAGGTGCATATTTCTTTGAAATCAGCTAATCAAATATAAGACATTTTTAAACATTTCGGTGTTTTGGGGTATGTTGGGGTGCCATGTTGGGGTATGTTGGGTTTTGGTGCAACTGCTCGGTGCAACTCGGTAGACTTGCCAGGTCTACGGAGAGCAATTTTGCCGTTGCCTCAGCCGATCGTCGATCTTCGCCGAATCAAGGTCGTTTCAGAAAGGTGTGAACATCTGTAACAAAAAGTCGTTTGGAAAGTTTGTTTCTTCAACAAAAACCTACCACTTTTAAAACTTAGCCAAGGGAACATGATTTTGCAGCTGCAATTTTGAGAGGCAGCGGGCAGATGCGACAATCTGTGGACAAGGCCCTGGACCTGTGTCAGACACGAGATGTCGAGGGGCATACATCTGTTCTCTCCATCTCCATTGCACTGACCACTGATATGCATGCACAATCATGCACAGGTGCTGTTCTGTTCACTACGGACCACAACGGAACTTAGAACTACAGTCGTTTAAGCTGTACAAAAACCCATGAAACAGTACAAGATAGAGTTGCATTGCACTATTGCAACTCCACAAGTCAAAATATATACATACATATGGCAGCACACAAGGAGACTGGCCCAGTTTGGTAATGCATGATTGCCACGTGCAACACGGACTCACACACCACATCAGATTGTGGTCCCAAGGTTTGTAGCGCACACACACACATGTAATACAAACCCTCACCCTGGGACGTATAGATCGTATAGATTTCACTTCCTGGATCTATGTTCACTTATTTTCACACAACTTGACAATGAGATGCTGTAGATTCCTGATCGTTGTGCCAACAACTCGTCTTGTCACTTGGTCTCTTGGTCCCTTTTCAGATCTTTGAAATTGCCAAGTTCTCCTTCATGTTGATTCCGTAGTGTTGTTCAAGTGCCACTTCAGCTTTTAAAGGCGCTTTGGCCACTACCGAATATCTGCTACTCGTGAGGGGTTTTACATTGATGGAGAGTTGTGGCAGGACTTGCAAGCTCGCCAACGCAGCGACATGATCAAAAGTTCACTTACTTCCGAGGCGCCATCCATAGCATGGGGGAACCAAGCCAAGTTTTGCCAGAATTGGTTCACGCATGTTCAGGCATCAATTACAGAAACCCTGCATTTGATTGAAAAATGTGGTTTCCTTCCAGATTTCCACAAAATCAAAACAGAGGCGCGTGGTAGGTCTTCATGACTATCATTCCAGCACTGTGGCTTGCATTGCAGGAACTCTCGACACCTTTCGACACATCTGCAGTGCTTTCTCCGCAGGATTTGGAACGCTGGGGCACACAGTGGCGATGGATGGACCGTGTAAACCGGCCATTACCAGAATCACTCGCTGTTTGTGTCCTGGTGAACAGCCTTGAGTCTTTGGTTACCACCCTTTTGATAAGGTCTGATAACCTAATCACAGGGAACCTATTTTAGGTGGGATGAGCCCTACATGTTCGTGTATTGCCCACGACGCAATGGATGTAGATATTACCAGTAGTACCGCACAAGGCGGTGGCGGAAGTTTCAAAAATGGCGAACCTATAGGAGAGGTTCGTTGCTGTGACTGAATGATGGCAGAGCGAACTCACTGATGGACCGACATCTAGCTGTTGTAGCTGTTGTAGCTGTTGTAGTTGTAGTGGTTGTTGTGGCTGTAGTTGTAGTTGTCGTCGTAGTTGTAGTCGTAGTGGTAGTTGTAGTTGTAGTAGTAATGTTGTTGTTGTTGTTGTTGTTGCTGTTGTTGCTGTTGTTGCTGTTGTTGCTGTTGCTGTTGTTGTGGTAGTTGTAGTTGTGGCGTAGTCACATCCAAACTTCAAAAATCGCCCCGAAACCCTCAGTTTTTAATAGTTTTTAACACTTTTGACATGGAAATGTGCTTCGCGCCACAACGGCGCGCACTTTTTCGACATCGAGTCGTCATCGAATCGTCAAAAAGTGCTCCGAGACCCTCACGTTTTTACGATTTTCACTTCCAAATGTGCTTCGCGCCACAGNTTCCACATCGCAACTTCCAAAAGCGCTCCGAACCCGACAGTTTTTAACACTTTTTACTTCCAAATGTGCTTCGCGCCACAGCGCCGTGCACTTTTTCCATATCTCATCTTCCAAAAGTTGTCCGAGGCTGACAGTTTTTAACATTTTTTACTTCCAAATGTGCTTCGCGCCTCAACGCCGTGCACTTTTTCCACATCGCAACTTCCAAAAGCGCTCCGAACCCGACAGTTTTTAACACTTTTTACTTCCAAATGTGATTCGCGCCACAGCGNCCGTGCACTTTTTCCACATCGCAACTTCCAAAAGCGCTCCGAACCCGACAGTTTTTAACACTTTTTACTTCCAAATGTGATTCGCGCCACAGCGCCGTGGACTTTTTCCACATCGCAACTTCCAAAAGCGCTCCGACGCTGACGTGTTTTAACACTTTTTACTTCCAAACGCGCTTCGCACCACAACGGCGTGCAACTTTTCATCTCTCTTCTCCCAAGATGTCTCCGCGCCCGCCGCTTTAGCGAGCCTACTTCTCGACCCTCCGGAGCCACAAGACATTGGAAAAACACAGTGTTTCGCGACTTTCCTACCTTTTCGCGCGCCTGCATCTTCTCTCTTCTGACTTTCTCATCTCTTATCTTCTCTCTTCTGACTTTCTTCATGGCTGTGCTTTTCCATCTGTCCATATTGTCGGAAGGTTNTTTCTCATCTCTTATCTTCTCTCTTCTGACTTTCTTCATGGCTGTGCTTTTCCATCTGTCCATATTGTCGGAAGGTTTAGCTTCTAAACTTCCTTCGACCAATATTACCACGGCAAACTGGTGCTTGGTTGATATGGAGGCAGCGTATTGGAGCCAGTGATGATCCACGGAAGGAAAGCACGGCCCACGTGCCTTCCAGGTTTCCAGGACCAGGTTTCAAGCAGCATTTTTGATTCCTCCCAGCATAGCTTCAGTACGCGCTTGAGACCAAGCTGAACCCATGCGAAGGCACGAAATAGCACGAAACACATGAAGAACTCAGAGGATCTCCTCATCCTCCCTGCTTTTTCCATGTTTTTCCCTGTGCTCAAAAACTGGTAAAGTTCTGCCAAAGTTCTGCGTTTGAGTAGCATGGTTTGTTCCTTCGGCAGCTGTCGACAAACTGGGGGACGAATTTATTTGGAATCCAGTGGAATCTGACACGAAGAAAGGCAAAGATGAGCTGAATTGTTCTCTGGTGATTTACAGTATTGGATGTCACTAGTATTCCATTCCTTCCATCTTGAGTTTCTCTGATGTAAGGCCTGTACAAAGATGCCACTGACGTACACGTCCAGGACAGTAGCCTGCTAGTGCTGCAGGATACCCGATGAACCACCATTTGTTGATGGCCGAGCTTGGATTACACCTGGATTACATGGGCTGAGAATGCTGGCATTCAGATGGCATTCAAATGGCATTCATCCACAAATATTTGAGATGCCTCAATGACAGGATACCCGGAGATACGCAGAGATACCCAGAGCCAGTTTCAGTGTTGCCAAGCCCAATGTGCCCCGTTGATCCCCGTTGATCCCTCACAGGACAAGCATGTCGTGAGTTCCAAAGTGGTGGATAAGCAAGAGATGCTTGGCTGAATCAGATTGAAGTCTAGCGGCTCTAGAGGTTTTGCAAGGTTTCGCAAATCACCGGCCACGAAAATATTGTGTTTTTTGGATTCTCCATGTTGCCTTGTGCCAGCACTACCAAAACAAACAAAAGGCATCAAAAAACATTTATGATCATTTAAATGAATCATTTATGCATTGAGGATCTTTTAGGACTTTACAGTTCAAATTCTCCGGGTATTCTGAAACAGCCAAAGAAACCTCTGGGCAACACTGACCTGGAACTTCGAAACCTCCACCTTTGCGCCAAGAAACATCTAAACATGAGTCACCCGGACGCTATATGCAGAGATACAGTCTATGCCTATATACTTCTATATGCATATATATATATATATATGTACACTATACTGTATCTACGCATAATTTAATGACTATTTGTTGTAGAGCAACACATGGCAAAAGAGCAATGCAGGTCATGCAGAGACCAGGTCAGGTTTCCAGGAAACCTTGAAAGAATTTGATTTGGCCTGCAAAATTGAGATGGAACTTGAAGGGGGTCCCAAAAATGACTTGACAATTGTGTATCTCTATTTGCAGATTTCTTGTTGAACTTTAGCTGTGGATGACCCTGACAGTAAACGGTTCTTAAACTTGATTGGACATGTGAGTGCGTTCGCTCCCAATTGCAAAGATGCCCGTGGAAAATCGTGGACACACCAATGTCTTGCGATCGTCAAGGCAACCTACGGCAACCTTTTCAAAATGTGGTGATTTTTTTAACATTTTAAACCAGCACCTCGCTTGGATCATTCCGACTTCCGGAAATCATGCAGCCAAGGCAGACGGTCTCAAAGGTCATCCAGGGCAAGCGAAAGTGCGACCATCCGGCTGCCTTGGTTTTGTGTCATGTCACTTCAACTAGGCGAGCTGCAGCACGTAACAGTACAGTAACATGTACCATGGTCGATGGCTTTGATGATTCTATCTACCTTAGAGCATTTTTGAAGGCGATAGTAGAGGGGCAGTAGGGGTGCCAGCGTTTAGATACAAAATCCTTGAAGGTGTTGGGTGACCACAGCACAGATGTCCTGACGGATGGGGCGGTTGGGCGAAGCAGTGACCGAAAAAAAATAAACCGCACACACACACACAGAGGCGCCTGCTGCCCCTATGCCTCGACTGTGCAATGGCTCCAGCTTCACATGGAAAATCACAGGCCAGTCAAATAGCAGCTGAAAAGATGAACCACGAGTTGTCACGTTTGAACAATATGAAGACTCGGAAACACTTTGAGGCAACACCAGCAGAGCTCAGGTTGACCTTTTCCAGTTGCTACACATATTTTTCTTCCAATTCAAAGCAAGCCACAAGTACACACGCACACACACTTGAAAGTATGTATATTATATATATGTAAATGTATATTAGTATAATTATAGAATATACTTTCCAATACACACGCAGACGCATATTGTTTAGCTGCACAGAGCTACAATCAACTGCCAGCTGCGCTTGTTAGTCGCTGATCGAGAGCTTGGAACAACAGTGGCCGGGCTGACAATGCGCCCCAGCAGACAAAGTCAAAAAAACATCCGTCTTTTAGGGATTCTCCAAGACGGTTTTTCGAGGGACATCATTCCATGGCAACGTGGAAGACGGATCCGTTGGCCTATTTCGACCGACAAGTGCAGAGGCAGCAGCACCTTGGCTTCGGTTCTTCAGATCAAAGCTGTCTGGAGAAGTACCAGAAAGTACCAGGAAATTGATGGAAATTGGGAAGTAAAAAGTAAAAAGCTTCCTGTTTTGTGGAAATTGGAGGATTTTTCTTGCAACCTGATTGATTGCTGAAGGTTTTACCAAGGACTGGCTGATGCAACGAGACAACGGAAGGATTCGAAATCAAAATTTTCAAGTCAAACGGTTTTGCTAGATCCCAAACTTTGCTTCAAGACGTGTCTCTTTTTATCACTCGGTTTCCAGTCGTGGTGACCTTTCCATCCTGAGGAGGGAAGAGCAGTGCCCTCCTCAGCTCTAGTTTCATCCTTCGGAGGAGGTGCCTTTTTTGCCAACTTCACCCTGGCCAAGACGCGACAGTTTAGACCCAGCATTTCTAGGACCCATGACTTTTCAAGACGTGGAATGCATTGACATGGATTGAAATGATTTGCATGAATCTGGCTGTTCGTTCAGTTCCTTTGCTGCACAGTTCCAGATCTTGAAGTCTTACCGGACAACTTTTCTCAGGTTTTCGCAAGACATCAAGAAGGCATGGATCGGTGCCAAGCCGACCAGGGTTGAGAGATGTTGAGTCAGTACGAGTCACTCTACGAGTCAATACGAGTCCCCACTTCTCCCCCTGAGAAGTCTTTCCACGAGTTCGACAAGTCACACCCGCAGTGCGCGCCATGACCCAGATCCTACACAGCTCCACGGCGACATCACGTGGGCGCCTGAGAATGAGAGGAGCTACCGGAGCTCTGCACCAAGAAACACAGATGTTTTTTATATGGAAGAACAGCCACTGAAGTGGCAGGATAGGATGTGGCGGTGGTAGGATGTGGTAGTTTGGGAGTTGGGGAGAATTGTTTTCAAATTACGGCTTCGTTTGTGGCCATTACAGAAAGACTACCGCAGGTACAGTTAGTCAAATTGGTCAAGAACTCCAACTGCTTCAACATAGTTTTTTTTTTTCCGTCAGATGAGAATCTGGTTGGGAGGGGGCCAGTAGAGCATCTCCTCCAGGGAGATACTCTGAGATGTTAGTGGTATCTTAATGGTATTTTCTTTTGATTTTGAAACGTAATCTGTGGCTTCCCCAGCGTCAGCGTTTAGTGTTCAACATCGGTTTGTACTTTTGGTTTGGAGTTTGTCAAGGAACGATACATTCTGACAGTATTTTGAATTGCATAATTTCAACGAAGCTCCAGTTGTCTTTTCGATGATTTCGATGCTGTCAGGCACAGCTTCACCTGGCCTTAGAGCTGGAGCTCGGCTGGCGTAGCTCAGCTTTATCCTGGGGAAGTTCAGGGGCCTTGGCACCGGATGGCACCGGGGGAATACTTGTAGTTACTTGTAGTTGGTTCATGGCATGACCCCAAAGCCTGAATCGCTTGCGTTCCCTCAGAACAAGAATATTGCGTGGTTTGCAAAGATGACCTATGAGGCCTATGAGCCTGTAAGTGGATAGGTAAATCATGAACGGTGTGAAGACCTCCTGAGGCAAAAAGAACGGATCTGTGGGAGTCCAAACATTTGGGACCATCCGATGACCATCCAAAAAAAAGTACGAAAACATGTAGAGCCCCCCAGTTTTGGCAGCACCTAGCCAAGCCTCCGTTTAAGTAACAATGGTTCATGGTCCCAATGCTCAGGCTTCAGGGCTACGAGCCATCTCCAGCGGAGGTACATAGTGGTGGGATCCCTTGGTGTTAGTATGTGGTAGTGACTGTTAGTGCACATAAAACAGACGAAACCTACACATAGCTCCGGGTCAAGTCATGAGGTGCCCCTCCAAAGGCACCTTGATGTTCTGTCCGGTCTGTCCAGTCTGTCCAGTCTGTCCAGTCTCCTGTATTCTAGTGGTTTCATATGGTTTCATTTTGAGGATGGAGCGGTACACATAGAGTCTCCAATGGCTTGACACGATGGAACCTGACACCTGACCTAACTTTGTATGCTTTGTCCTTGGTATCCGGATGTGTGAGGAGTCAGACCCTCCGATATCATGGACTATACAAGACCTTCGAAGAAACAATATATTGGCTGGTTTTGACCTTAGATTTACGCGTTTTGTATTTGTCTATTTGACTGTACATATGTATATAAATATTACTATACAAGTATACAAGTACATGTTCGAAAGTGCAATCAGAAAAACATATCACAAACATGTTTTGAATTCATTGTCACGTATTTTAGCACTCCCTATTGAACGGAGCGTTCATTGTTTCCTGAGCTAATTCATTTTCTTGTGCCTGTGGAGGTTGCAGCAGAAGCAAGAAGCGCGTGTCGTCAGGCACGGCAAATCTCTCCCTAGTCGGCCCCTTCCCGTTCTGCGCTGTAAAGACCACCTCCAAATCTTTGGTATCTTTGGTCACTTGGAGATGTCGGTAGCACCTTCAATCCTCAGCTTACTTCCGGTGTACCGTGCAGTTGCCGTGCAGTTGCCGTGCAGTGAGCTAAAAATGCTCTAAAATTGTCCAAAATGTTCAAATCGCTTCGATCATCCAAAGGTGTCACAGCGCAATCGTGGCACTTGCCCCTTCGATGATCATTCAGCCTTTGGAGCCAGTGCTGCGGATCCTCGCTTGAAAACCTGGGTGAAAACTGGGTACCCCAAACATCCCAAAACCGATTAGGGTCAGACTTGTACCTATGACTTCGGCTGATTGGTTGCTGGATTGGTTGCTGTGTGCTAATATTCTGCTTTTTGCCGGTCCAGTTTTCACAGATTTTGATCCACAGTCCACCGCACCGCATGTGCAAAGGACAGAGAGGCCCAGCCACGACATGCTCCAATGGCCACCGCAGACGCACGACGAACCCACCAGGAATCATGGGGTGTAGCATGGTCTAGCTGAGTCTAGCTTTCTTGCCTGGGCAATGGACCAGCCCATTGACCATGTTGGTTCAGTTAGACCGATTTGCGTCTACAGTAATTACATGTAATTACCTTGGACATCCTTGGACTGGTTCGTTTTTTCGGGTGCTGTTTCTTAAGGCGATTGTGTCGACGGAAGGCGTTGTGCCAGGTTCTCCAGATAAAATACCCCAAAGCTGACTCTGTCTCAATGCCAGTTGCTCGGGTTAGCTACATCCTCATTTTCTAAGGTCGGAAAATCACCTGAACAATTTGGTTCCCAAACATTGGATATGTTTTTTTTTCAATTGAATTGTTCAATCAATTGTTTCAAATCCAGGGCGTGTCGGTGAAATCCAGATGATCCAAAGATCTCGATTTCTGTGCGAATCCAAGTCCCTCCACACCTGTCAGCCATTGCAGGAGGCCCATGAGCTCCGGCGGAACAACCGTCAGGCTCAGCAGAAGGCAGGGCCCCACCATTGCAAATCTTGGATCACCTGAGATGGGTATGGCCAAAAGCATCCAAAAGCTGTAACAAGTTGGAATTCCCGAAATCCCTTTGACAGCTGTAAGTCATCAGCCTTTTGACAGTTTCGGAAATCCTGCAGCTTTATGTGCAGGAATTGAACCATTTAGTGACCCACTATTTCCTAATTCAAGTCCTGTGTCATTTTTTTGTTCACGGTTTTGGAGTACTGTTTGAATTCCATAATTGAATATAATTGGAAGGTCATGTCGAAATGGCTTTGATGCTGATAGGACGATAGGAGCATGACGGTATTGGTCCCACTACCCGGCTTTCAAAATTGAAACGCGCCGCAGATTGGTGGAACTCCCTGGGATGCACCCGAACCTGCAACAGTCGCCAGTCTAGGGCTAAGCCGAAGATGGCAGACCCGAAGTTTGGAATCGAGGAATCCCAATGCAACACTAAGCAGGCGCAGTGCACATGCCCCTTGACAAGGGGGGTACAACTTAGGGTAAACTACACCCACCCAGGACTGCAAACTGGCCTTTTTGGTGTGTGAAAACCAAGATAGTAGAATTTAATCCATTTGTCCTTTCCAGACCCTATCTTCTGGTCGAAAAAAAAATCTTTTGGTATTCCCAAACAATGGGGACTCCTAGGGTCCTAGGGCCTCCTTGGTTTTCCCGCTCCCAAAATGACTATCAGCCAGCAGCTGGTGGATTGCCAAGCATGGTCCTCCATCTTTGGACACGCCCATGATTTAGCACTCGATTTTGTCGGTTGTATCAATTTTGTCGCTGTATCAGTTGTACGCATACACATGCATACACATGTTTCTTCACATGTTTCTTCACATGTATACACTACATCAAACTCTATATGGACTTGATGAAGTTGACCTGGAGCTATAGCCGAGGAGCAAGCTGTTGCCAGGCCGCTCAGCAGGCCCGTGGCCCACGGTGTCCACATGTTTTCACCCACCCACACACATGACACACGGTTTGCACACCAACTGAAAAATATCGAAGTGTTTGGATTCTTATGGATTCTTAGGCAGTTTGTCCCAGATCCAAACCCACCCTTTGATGGTTTCTGTTCAATGGCATGGCCCATTGCCGGTGGTAAGGAGGGGGCCACCAGAATCGGCAAATCGTGTGTGGCCATGTAACCCATTCGGCCCGTAATGGCCTTACTTTCCCCTGGTGCATCAGGCAGCGTTGGCTGCTGGTGGAAGCGATGCAAGAGCTGCTGTTCACCATGAAGCGATGGCAGAGGTGGGGGGTGTCACTTACAGATCCAAACTGGGGACAATGGACCCATGGATTCAATCGATTTGTGAATTGAACAATTCTTTTTTCTTGCCTGAGAACCTTTGACATCCTTTGACCCATGGCCGCAGGATTAGTAGTCCCTGAACTGATGCAAGTATGAGATTTTTCAGGTTTTCGATCATGCTTTACACTTACGGATTTGGTCCTTAAAGAGCTCTACCTCTTGCATTTACAATTCTAGACCGTTTCCAGCTGTGACCAGATTCCTGAGGTAACATGAAGTGGACAGCCAAACAGGTCATAGCAATTACATTACTTGATGGTACATGCGGACAGGAGCCCCAAAAGAATGATGTTTTGTTCTGGGAAAAAGCTGCCATTTTGTCAAGATTCTCACTAGCCATGTGAGAAAGAAACACTACAGTTCTGTGTGACCACCAGGCAAAGCGATATCGCGAGAGAATGCATGGCTCGCAGGAAGGGGAAACCAAAGGAACTACCAGACTGGGAGACTACGTCTAGTTAGGGAGAGCAGGTAGGCGACTCTTAGCTTCCGTTTGACTGATGCAATTTGGTCATTTACACATGCAATAGATTGGTAAATGGAGGCAAGTTGTTGTGCTTGAATCATATGTTGTCTCAGTGTGTTGCTGCAGAGGACCTCATTGCCGGCAACTATTGGCTTGGTCAGGGCAACTCAGATGGCAACGTATGGCAACTCTGCCCTAGCTGGTCAACGTGTTGCTGTTCATTGAAAGAATGAAAGACGCATCCTTTTGCGAATATGCAACATTTGAATCAAGACCTTTTTGAAGAACAAAGCTGTTTGCTGAAGCAAGAAGTGTGGACCTTAGTCAAAGAAAGACTTTTTGGATGCTTTGGATACAAGCGCCAGACATCTATGATCCTGATCCATTGGAAAAGAAGCGTAATTATATGACGCAACCCAAGACTATGCAGGTTTTGGTGAATTCAAGGGCGGGGATTCTCTTCTCGTCATGTTCCCACCCAATTCGTTGATGCCCGCATTGTTCCTTACAGCAGCTAGGTGATGGCTTGGCTGCAGCGAGGAATCAAGCGTTGCCTGCACCAGGCAGCTATTCTCAAGATATCTCAAGATGTCACAGTGTCACGGTGCCACCAGACGTCACAGGGCCAACTCACAAGTGGTGTATTTGCATGGCAGCATGAGGGGGAACTGTTACATCAGCTCTAGTAATCCAAATTTGCACCAAGTCGATACATTGGAAGCTGGAACCCATTCATTTCTCGTCCCTCCGCCATTTCTGGCATGACACACGAATCCAAACGTCAAATTGCGGCCTTCCAGTTCACGCAAAGTGTTGGACCAGTCAACGTGTTAGCTTACACAATTTCATACAATTTCGGGATTGATGGCTTTCCTGACCACAATGCCAGGAAAAGTATTGATGCCTGGTGCCGGGATGCCTAGGATGAAGCAGCTTCACATAGGACACACACACACAAGAAGTTTGGCGAACAGTGGAAGATGTGGAAGCCCCTAGGCCCACATGAAGCTGCAGTACGATGGAGGAAGTCTACAGACCCTCACGCATGAGAGGCGAGTGGTCGCTCAGTTGGATTCGTGACCCATTTCAAGGTGTCCGAGCCTGGGTACCCTCAGCACTCCCAAGCTTCCCTTGCTGAAAAAAACTGACTGGTCGATGACTTGCCCCTCACCTGGTGCCAAGGTGTTCTGAGGTGTCCTAAGATGTCCTAAGATGTCCTAAGTGTGGTTTGCGATTTGCGGGGGACCAGGCGATCTCAGTGCACGATCCATTTGCCTCCCTGCAGGGCTGAGTACTTGAATTCGCGCATTCTGGTCTGGAGCCTGGTGGGTTTGGTACTTCATGGTGACACTGGGGGGGATATACCGATTGAAAGGAGGATTGAACGACACGACCGGGAAATTCACCAAAAATACTAGCGATGTCAATCGATATGAGGTGTTTTAAGATTTTTGAGACCGTTCTGCGGGGTCAACTTTACATGGGGAGAAACCATGGGTTGGATGGACTCCTATTGCCCATGACAACGCTAATGTCTAGCTATGTAATGTCACATGGTCCGATACAAATAGTGGAGACACCCATGGAGTCTGATAAGAAAGGCCAATCCTTTCCCACATCATTGCCCACTCAGTTGGACGGTGAGTGCCCTCTGCAGTCCCTATGATGAGAACTTGCTGAATATTTGCCCTGAGTTCGCAATGCGGAATCTTTACCACCATGATCGTTGAGGGTCTGCTAATGGAGATTTCNTGCAGTCCCTATGATGAGAACTTGCTGAATATTTGCCCTGAGTTCGCAATGCGGAATCTTTACCACCATGATCGTTGAGGGTCTGCTAATGGAGATTTCTTGCTTGTCAGCAATCTGGGTCTCTGATGATCACAATGGATCAGTGAGTCTTCAGCACAAGAAAACATGGAGATCCTACTATGGCATNAATGGAGATTTCTTGCTTGTCAGCAATCTGGGTCTCTGATGATCACAATGGATCAGTGAGTCTTCAGCACAAGAAAACATGGAGATCCTACTATGGCATATCATCGCATGGCATGAACTTCATGACAAAGTTGCACAGCTTTCACAGTCATGTATGCTTGCTGACATTCTCTGTGCTCTGTGTTTCTTTGGGTTGGCATAGGTGTGTATTCAGACATGGCTACATCAGCAAGANACAGCTTTCACAGTCATGTATGCTTGCTGACATTCTCTGTGCTCTGTGTTTCTTTGGGTTGGCATAGGTGTGTATTCAGACATGGCTACATCAGCAAGAATGGCTTTGTTTTGCAGTCCCTATGATGAGTACTTTGCTGAATATTTCTACTGATCACGCAGTGCGGAATCTTTACCACCATGATCGTTGAGGGCTTGCGGATGAATCTTG
>BGPT01000063.1:555448-591555 GCA_003297045.1 Symbiodinium sp. clade C Y103
TGCAGTCCCTATGATGAGTACTTTGCTGAATATTTCTACTGATCACGCAGTGCGGAATCTTTACCACCATGATCGTTGAGGGCTTGCGGATGAATCTTGAGATGTTTTGGTTGTGTTTTGAATGTAGTGTTCAGGAAATGGCAGCAAAGGATATTTGTGTTCCCAGACCAGTGTTTTGGAATGGTCTGTGTGTTTTCCCNGTAGTGTTCAGGAAATGGCAGCAAAGGATATTTGTGTTCCCAGACCAGTGTTTTGGAATGGTCTGTGTGTTTTCCCAGTGCGGCTGCACAGTGGCATAGATTTTCATGTCGGCCTGTTTTCGATTTGAGTCTCTGCCTTCTTAGCGAATGGAATACCAGTTTTTGTTTTTCCAACAGTTGCAGGGCAGGTGTCAGGGGCATATTGGCTTGGCTAGGTTGCATTTGACTACCAGCTGCTTGAGCCAGCCAGATCCATGTCATGCCCAGAAATTCACAAGAACAGGAGCACATCGAATCGGCAAAGCTGCAGCATTGACTCACTCACACGCTGTGACAAATCTGTTCTGCTTGCAATCTTGTGTTCGGTTTGAATGATGTAGAATCATCCCACGAATCGCAAGTTAAGTTACTAGGAACCATGGTGATCTTGGCTTCGATTTCATGGTTTATATCAGATGCAAAATGCCAATTTTTCTTCTTCTGCATGTCATTTTTGGATTGTTTCAGAATTACATCCCAGTGCTGGCGAATTACGCATCAATTACGCCTATAATTTCTTGGCTGCCATGATTCGAAAAGAGAGCTCTAAGTCGCACCAAGGCTGAGAACAACCGAGCGCGGAATGAAGCAGCTTTGCAGTTGAGCTGAATGAGTTGAGCTGAACAGCAACGGTTGGGCACAAGGCAAGGCGACTCACACGCCATGACAGCCATGATAAGGCAACCTGCAACTCATTGTTTTCATCCCCTTGGAATACCATGGATCTAACATAATCTGACTACTAGGTACAGTACCCAACATTTGGGATATTTGAGGCCAACCTTGCTTTATCAAGAAAGTGTTCCAGTCTCTAATACTGACTAAGGGCCCCCGCTGCTGTGGGCGCAAATTTCGGCTTCTCTTGAACACTATCCCCGTAAGAGGGAGTATCTTCGAAATGGTAGGACAAAGGTGACCAGAATCCGACAGGTTGATGAGTAGGAGGGAATTGCTGCGGTTGTTCTGTCAATCGACTGTCAATCAGGACCAGACTCAACCAGAGTAGAAACTTCTCACAGATCTTTGCCACTGAAACAGCTTTCTGCCTTGGCCCACTTGACAAAAGCGGAATCCATTTCCAACAAAGCACAATGAAATTGGCAAATTGTTGGTGAGTGTTTGTCGCGGTTGTAGATCTATGAGCAACCTCAACCGGTTTCTCAGCAATTGATCCCAGCTTCAGGGTTCACAGGAACTTCAGCTAGCACCGTGTCATCGTGACGCGGAAGAACTCCGGCGCTTCACTGAACTTGGTGGAACCGCAGCCGGAGGAATTCGATGAAGTGGCGCCTGTTTCAACGGTGCAACTGACAATGACATTGTCCACTTTGCAAGTGGGTCTCAAATGGAAACATACTGAAACAATCTGAAACAGATGGATTTGATGTTAATTACTTCAGCACCTTTTTGGTCCAAGTAAAGTTTGGTCTCAAATACCTCTATCACGTTGGGGATGGATGGGGACTGCTACTCTTATCCCAATGTTCAGTTGAAGGCCCTACAGATGGTCATCCCGCGGGTTGCAAGTGGTCGGGCGTTGTCCCTTTCGCAAGTAGCTTGGAACTAGCCGTAACTAGCCAAATAGCCAGCTTTCTAAGTGGGATCATCAAGGTCGGATGCATGAGTGCAAGATAGTGCAAGATAGTGCAAGCAGCAATCTGTACAGAATCGGCCGAGCAGAGAATCCAAAAGTGCAGACACAACATAACACAGATGATCGCAGATGTCTCCGGAAACCATGTTGGGGCCACTGGGGTTTACTCGGCACGTTTCTTGTGGCGGCACAGCTGCCTGATTTCGGTGCACGCTGCACCCCACGCCAGGGTTATCACAGTCGAGAAGGTTGTGGAAGTGCCTCAGGTCATCACTAAGGACTTTTGTTGACGCCATCCTGGGGCCTCCACTACTGAAATACTTTGAAATACGGGTTGATTGCACTGCCATGCACTGCCTTCTTGTTTCGTCTCTGAAGCGCTTTTCGAATTGCCATCCTCAGGACAATATAGGACAATCAGCTAAATGTCAAACATTTTTGCTGGGATGAAGCCAGCAAGAGGATTTATACAATGATTTTACTGACACAAAAGTACACAAGCGGCACAAGATGCCATCAGGTTGCTTTAAGTTTTCCTGTCCTTTGGAGGTAAGTTCTTTCTTTACTCAAGCAGTCGTGCTCACAGTTCCCGTTTATTTGGGGTATCCATTTCCAATTCCTTTGTAAATACTTCTAGCAATTTCAAAACAGTCAAGAGGCATCAAGAGGCCCAAATCTTAGGCCCAAGTGCCAGGAGACCATCAAGCGAGTGCCCAAGCCTGAAATCGTCGAGCGCATCATTGAGGCGCCCAAGACTCTTTTTTCCAAAAACAACAATGTGATACCCAGAGTGATGCAGTTGGGATATTCTAATTTCTAATCCGTAGATTCCTGATTCCTATGTTGTTTGTATTGTTGGGGAATTGTTGGGAGGCTTTGGTCCTTTTGAGCTTATGCCATTAAACCTCTTGTAACTATTGTATATTACTGTATATTCTAATGCGCCCGCCAAAGGCAAACAATGTGGCTTAGTTTACGCTCCATGTGCAATGGAAAGAGGATGCCGTGCCACTGTATCCCGCAATCCGTTGCAAGACACACCGTGAAGGCAAAACCATGCACTGACACATTACTGTATGCGAAAATGCAGCACTGTACATAAATGGTGCAGGGGCAAGTTGCTGTGCTGTGGATTTGCCACAACTCCTGGAAGTTCTTTTCTTCTTTTCCCGAATGCGTAGCAAGGGTTCCCGTCTCACTCTGGGGGCTTGGGGGTTCGGGTGTGTTCGCCAGACTTTGCGCAACCGCTCGCAACCGTTCGCAACCGTTCGCAACCGTTCGCAACCGTCCGCGGTAGGCCGCTATGGGCGTGCCTATGCGGGAAGCTGCAAAGCTGGTCATTTTTGGAGGTTTCAAACGTGTCGAAATTTCCTTTCCTGTGGCAGGCGTGGGGCTCCGTGACATTCCAGCGTGTTCCATGATGTGTCGATTTTTTTTGCTGTGGCAGGCGCAATGAATTTGCGTCGTTTGGAAAGTTCAGGCGCAATACTTTAGACGTGTCGTGTTGCGTGTTTTTTGCGAATCGCATTTGCGAATCGCATTGTCAGGGCTGCGTCCAGGAGTGAAATTTGCAAATTCTGTGGCAGGCGTGGCATTTTCTGAGATGTGATGAAAATCGGCGGAAGCCTCGCACGAAATGCTCTTTTTGGAGCTTTCAAAAGAGGCGGCAAGGTCGTTTTGCGTGGGAGGCGTGGCACTTCGTGACATGATCACATGTGAGATGTGATGAAAATTGACGGAAGCCTCGTACGAAATGCTCGTTTTCGTCTTTCCAACATGTCTTGTCTCGACTCTCTGGTTTTCTTGTGGCGTCGCCGTGCCAATGGGGAAAGCTCCAAAATCTCTCGTTTGTGGAGAATTCCAAAATATCCAAAGAATTCCAAAGATGTTGTAACGCCGTTTCGTGAGGCAGGCGTGGCACTTCGTGAGATTCTCATGAACGTGTCTGGAGAAAGGTCGACAATCGTTTTGTGTGGCAGGCGCACTACTTGCGTCGATTTCAAAAGTTGAGTTGCATTTTTCGTGGCAGGCGCAGCACTTTGGAGACCTCCATCGTCATTTTTTCGTCGCAGGCGCAATACTTTAGACGCGTGTTGCGTGTTTTTTGCGAATCGCATTTGCGAATCGCATTGTCAGGGCTGCGTCCAGGAGTGAAACTTGCAAATTCTGTGGCAGTGTGGGGCATTCTGACAGCCTCATTTTGCAGGGCACGCGCATTTTGCGTGGCAGGTGCAGAATTTGGCGCAGTTGCAACTGACCAGTGTAGACTTGGCCTTCTCCACTCCTTAGTCCACACCTTCCACACATTCCGCGCTTTCCACGCTTTACACTCCACGCTTTGCGCTCCGCACTCTACACTCTACACTTTACACTCCGCACTCTACACTTTACATTCCACACTCCACACTTTACACTCCACACTCTACACTCCACACTTCACACTCTAAGACTCCACGCTCCACACTCCACTCTTTGTACTCCACACTCCACACTCCAGGAACTTTACACTCCACACTCCACACTACACTTTACACTCCACACTCTACACTCTACACTCCACACTCTACACTCCACACTCCACACTCTGTGCTCCACGCTCCACACTTTACACTTTACACTCCGCACTTTGCACTCCACACTCCACACTCTACACTTTACACACCACACTCTACACTCCACACTCTACACTTTACACTCTGCACTCTACACTTTGCACTCCACGCTCTACACTCCACACTCTACACTTTACACTCTGCACTCTACACTTCACCCTCCACACTCCACACTTTACACTCCACACTTCACACTCCACAGTCTACACTTTACACTCCAAACTCTACTCTCCACCCTCCAGACTCCGCACTTTGCACTCTACACTCCATGCTCCACACTCCATGCTCCACACTCCACACTTTACAGTCCACACTTTACACTCCACACTTTACACTCTACACTTTACAGTCCGCACTCTACATTCCATGCTCAACACTCTGCACTCTGCGCTCCACACTTTACACTCCACACTCTACACTTTACGCTCCACTCTCCATTCTCCACTCTCCACATTCCACCCTCCACACTTTACATGTGACACCCTACACTCCACACTTTACACTCCACTCTCCATTCTCCACACTTCACACTTGACACTTCACAACCCCCCCCAGTCCACACTCTACAATCTACGATGGTAGGGACACAGGGGACGAATATACAAGACTGTGGCAATACTTTGTCTTGCACAAGTGTTTAACGTGACTGCATTCGGGTTCGTGGGCTACATCTTGTTCATAGACGTTTTCGATCGTTTTCGTAAACTTCCTGGCCCATTTGGGTAGCACTGGTTGAAATACGTACAAAGCGTCGAGTCTTGCACATTGAATCACTTGTTTATTGCAATGTCTGGGCTGCTTTGGGACGCAGCACGATCCTGAAACCAGATTCAGGTGAACATGCTTCATTGTTCCCGATCCACGTCAACAGATATCTAGAGTCTAGACCAGTGTTGGCAAAGTATGGCGCCTGGTCGCCAAATACAAATTGCAAGAATGGGCCCCATGACCTCTGAGTCACAACCTGCAACTTCTGCTTGGGGAACTGGACTTACTGGGGGGCAGCCCTGGAAAGTTTATCATTCTTCATTCTACAGAGGGAGCAACAGAGGGCTTTTCAGCGTGAGGTGCCTGGCAAAGTAGAGACCCGCTTTGGAAGGCTCGTTATTGCTAGAATTTGTCGGGTGTGTCCGAAGGAGCGAACTGTTGCCATTTTTTTAGCTGTCGATAATGGTGTAGACTCAATAAAAACGATCATTTCCATTGATTCAGGGCAGGAAAAAACTCCTTGCGTTTGACATGTTTAAGCAATGGATTTGGTGGTCGAAGCGGTGACAGCTTGTGCTTGTCCGTTTGGCAGGGGTGGAATGGGCGCTGGTGGTCCTGGTGGTCCTGGTGGAACAGGGGCTGGTGGCCCAGGTGGCTGGGGATCGAAGGGCTTTGGGTTGCCCGGAATGCCAGGAATGCCAGGAATGCCCGGCATGCCTGGGATGTCAGGGATGGATCCGAACCTGCCGGGGATGCCAGGGATGCCGGGAATGCCGGGAATGCCTGGCATGCCAGGAATGCCAGGAATGCCACCAGGAGGTCCGGAAATGTCCGGTCGCTTTGGGATGGATCTGCATTTGCCAGGAATGCCAGGGTTGCCAGGGATGCCCGGCATGCCAGGGTTTGGGGGTGTGGGCTTGCCTGGCATGCGTGGCTTTGGGATCAGTGGCATGGGTATGGGTGGCTTTGACATGGGCTTCGGCCTCTATGGCAATGGTGTGCAACTTGTCCGCAGCTAGTTGGCCAGTCGGCGTGGCCACAGCGGCATTGGTACTGAGACCCCAAAGTGGCGCTGAACCCAAACTGGTCCTGAATCATTTGGGTTAAT
Source organism: Symbiodinium sp. clade C Y103 (assembly GCA_003297045.1). Taxonomy (NCBI): domain Eukaryota; class Dinophyceae; order Suessiales; family Symbiodiniaceae; genus Cladocopium; species Cladocopium sp. clade C. The sequence goes on from BGPT01000063.1 coordinate 561,710, forward strand.
TGTTAGTACAGCAAAGTACAATATTACTATGATTTATAATGTAGTACAATTAGTTTTCAGGTGAGTAGATTGGGAAGGGGGTTGAGTTGTCATGTCAAAAGGCCATTCAGCTCTAAAGTTGCCACCGAGAGCTCACCGCAATCTATATACTGTCCATAATTTTCAATCCACAAAAATGGAGGTCAACTAAAAACAATTAAAGACAACTAAAGACAAATGAAGCCAACTGGGTTTTCTACAATTTCTACACGTTCTACACGTTCTACACTTTTCCAGCTCTTCAATGGTTCCAGAATTCGTTTCCAAGGAGCGGTATTGGCCCTGGTGGCTTGGCCATGGATTTCGGTGGCTATGGCGGTGGCGGCATCCAGGACATCTTGGGCGAAGGCATGGATTCAAACCAGCCAAAACCAGCCAGTTTCAAGATGTTCAAGGAAAGAAAAGGAAGGAAACCATAGAAATCCATAGAAACCGTTCCATCCCAAACTATTTCATCTGTTTGCATTCTATTTGTTTCATTCCATTTTCGTCTTGGATACTGGTGGTTCCAAACATTTTATTGCACCCCTACGCTATGATGAACTCGGATGAATGACTGGGTTGAAGGCATTTTCCCGGCCATCCAGCACTTTGGCCAAGCATCCACCCAGTTCCATGATCCATTGCAATCAATGACGGCCATGTTGGATGATGTTGGATGATGTTGGATGGTCTTCTCCTGTCATGATCAGATGAATTTCGTTGTTTTGTTTAGGCGGCATGGAGTTGGTGAATGGCGGAGACTTAGATGCTGCTCTGGGGCTTCTGAATGGCCCTGGTGTAGATGCGAATGGTGGCTTGGCACATCTTGGCACCACACTTTGCAACAAAACACAGATAATGTGGTCACTTTTGGTTTCTCGGGATTTCAAGATGCTTAGATTCAAAGTTTAAAGATGTTCGAAGCGCAGGGACAGGGATCAATTCTGTTTATCATAGTCGGGCCGCGGGGTGGGCAATGGTGAGAGGACCGTCCCAGAGATGCTGCCGAGGGCCACATGTTATCCAGATGGTGGAAATTTACCAACACAAACAGAAATCTTTGGATCACTTTCGATCCTTTCAAGCAAAGAGCCAAAGATTTCGACCAAGGATTGCAACCCCCAATGGTTTGAAACTCTCAACATACTGCTGAATTTCAAGGTGAGATTCAGCTGCCACCAGGGGTAGAACCTGGCACCAAGGACGGAGATGGCTGGTGGGATGAAAGTTACTGCATTTTTTGAGAGGGGTTGGGCTTTACAAGCATAAAGATTGAGGGGTATATCCCAGTAGAGCCAGGGTCAGAGGGTAACTGATCTAAGCAACAGAAATTGGTGCTTGGAACCCGACAACCATTGGGATTTGACCAGCACAAAACAATGCAAAACTGGATCAAAACAACATCCATCCATCAAGTCCAGATTTTTTCCCTAGCTAGACACAATGCTTGAGGGGGCAAAATTATCAAAGGATGGGGCACAGGAAGATTGCCAAAAAAGGTTTCGCCGCAATTTGAATGGTCCAAGTGGTCCTACCCAATTGCCTCTACAACAACCATGGAGCCGCCCAGAATGGCTGTTGGCATTGGCATTTGTTGGCTTTATTTTTGCATTTATTGTTCCAGTTCCGTATCCATCTTTGTAGAGTCTTGGATGTCCACTTCTGTTCTCGTCGGATGTTCTGCATGGTGACAGGAGTACAACGATTTCCTTCAACAGCTGGAAGCCCAGGGACTGATTGAGATTCGGGAGGAGCGGACCCAGGGTGCGGGATGTCATAGATAAATAATGATGAATATCATTCATGATGACCTGGATGACATGGATGACATGGATGACATGGATGTTTGATGATGTCTGGTGGCTTGAAGTCCTCAAGAGCCTGAGCCCATGTCTTGCTCCAGTCCTGCTCATGATTTGGTGTAGAAGTCAGCACCACTGATGCCCTGAAGCTTTTCAATCGTTTTCAAGTATGCTTTAATTATGATGCAGTTTAGCAAAGAAGGCAAGATGAAACGAGGCAAACAAGCAGGGTAAGGCTCTTTTACGATTTTGGACGCCCCTTGGCAGGAGATTGTTGAAGTTCCACAGGTTGTGGTGGAGGAACGCGTTGTTCATGTTCCAGGCTCCCTTGTTGCCCCTCCGGGCAATTGCTGAGCTTTGACAGTGGTGGGTAAATCATTGATTTGGGACACAGATTTCATAAGATGTAGAACACATAGAGAACACATGCATGCTTATCAAGGTGGTTTGGTCAATGTGCGTATCCACAAGCGGTGCTGTCAGGAAAGAAGCAAATTCAGGAGAGGCTCATCGAAGTCCCCAAAGTTGCCTTGGATCTCAGAAAGGGTGCACATAGCAAATTTGCCGTGGTGATGATGATGATGATGATGATGATGATGATGATGATGATGATGATGATGATGATGATCTTGCTGCTGCTGAGAGGCATGAACATATGGATTACTGTAAGATAAGAAGCTCTTGTTGCTTGATTCTAGATGTGTCATGCTCATTTGTCCATCAAGGGGTTTGGAACGGTCACATACAACGTCAGGTCAGCCTGGTCCAACTCCCTGAACATCTCTTGAGTTGAAACTCTACGCCAACACTCAGCCTTAGCCCAAGTTCAGAGGGTGCTCGGCGCCAAGGACTGGGTGGAGAGGGTAGAGTACGAGGACTACGTGGAGTACCGGGAGGTGCCTGTGGACAAGATCATTGAGGCCAGGCCATGGAGCCATCATGGAGCTATCAGCTGTTGGAGGCAATTTTCGACACAGATTTGGCCATGGAACATTTACCATGATGATCTATGATATTTTGCCTGTTTTACCAACTTCAATGATTTCAGGCGGAGGTTCCGTTGTGGCATTTCTTGTTGGTTGGGGGTGTTTCATCATCAGGCTTTTCGGCAGAAGTGTTCCTCCTTCCGATGTGTGATCTGTTCCTGAGGTTCCAGAGATTGAGTACAAGATCAAACAGGTCGACCAGACCGTGCCACAGACCTACATCCAGGTGGCTTGAATACGCTTCGAGTGGGTCTGGGGTTGTGTCCACAAGCCTCCCGAGATGGTGAGCTCAACTTTTCTGCCAGGAACACTTTGTGGACAAGTTCAGGGAGGTTGGGAACAGCTAGGAATGGCTAAGGGAATCTAAGGGACAAATTGTGAATGTACTATAACTACAATGTACTCATGATTGTCGGCAGCCACCCCGTTACTGTTGGGTCTATATGGGGCTATGCTTCAACCATTCCGTATCATTCCGTTGTGGTGTCACACGAAGTGCCTCATGCAAGCCATGCAAGGGATGCAAGGCATGGCTGGAATGCTCAGGTGCCAGTGACACAAGTGCAAGAGACCGAGAGGGTGGAGCACGTGCCAGTGATGGCAACTTGACCGAATTATGAAAGCACCCGGTTCTAGGTGGCTATCGCGGCTCGTCTTTCTTTTTTCATAATATTGTTTCCAGTAATTTTCTCGAAGTGTTGCAAGAAACTGTCGGGTAAACAATTTGATTTTAGGTATGACAAGCTCCAACAGCCCATCGAAATAAGGTGCCCAAAGATTGGCAACCACCAAACTATGAGGCGGGCATGCAGGGGGGACTGAGATGTATATATATATATATACGTGCGGGAACCAGTTAAACCGTGACGGTGGTCAGGCAACCCCAAAAATGGACGATCGACTAGTTCCGGAGGATTAAACACGTTTACGACCACAAAGTTGAGAAGTGTTTCTTACTTTGGTGTTGGCATTTCGGCTATGTTTTCGAGGTAAACACAAGGGTACCAGGATGCAAGATTCGCACCTTTCTTCAAAGTAGGATACTGTGTTGGAGGGTATTGACCTTCTGACAGAGCAGCCAATTGCGACCATGTCGGTCCAGAACCTCACTGATTAGTGTACATCCTAGCTACTAGTGCTCCATTGTTGCATCCACCATGTGTTTTCCTTTGACAGTTAGTTAGATCCACATCTTTCCACATGTCTTTGGTTTTCAAAGTCGAAGCCTATCATCATTGCCAGGCCACACTTGATTGGTGGTTCCGTTGGTCTGTGGTTCGGAATTGAGGGATGCTTGTCTACTGACAGTGATGATTCCCATCATAAAGGCTTCCCAAGTTCCAAACCACCAATCCACATGTACCCAAACCAGCAACCAACCGCTGCCTGAAACTGGTTGGTTCTAAGACGTTTATGGTAACAACATGTAACAAACACTGGTGCCCACCAGCTTTCCCAGCCTGGCTGATCATTGGGGAGGCCCTAGGAATGAAGTCTTCTCCGGTGAGGGCCTATGTTGCAGGATGGGATGGATTCAGAACGAACAACCAGCAAAAATTGGCATAAGCAATTCAGAACAAACAACAGACAAATAGCTCCGAAGGCCAAAGGGAAATCAAATTGCAATTGCAAGAGCCGGCCATTTTCCGGTTCCACTAGTGAAAGATGACACGCCAACACACATGCAAGGGATTGTAAGGCTGGACCTCTCACTGGTTGGACAGATGATCAATATCCCTTTTAATGCTGAACAAGGCACAACCATTTCGAATCTGTGTGTGACTTGAAGCAGATTTGGATCGGTCAGGGAGGATTGAAGGAGGTTTAGGGATGTAGAGGGCTAGCCATAGTTGCTTTATAGCCAACATGTGCTAATTTATGGAAATGTTTTTCAACAAGCAAAATGAGACACATGCAACTCGGCTCACTCCAGCCTGAGGCGAACGCCCCAGCCCAGATCACAGTGACTTGACTTCAGCTTCCAGCGGTCTTCCAGCGGTCCTGCTCCAGCAATGCCCAGCTTATGTTGAGATGATGTTTAGATGGAAAATTTGGATCCGCGATGGCATGGAGGCAGATGGCAGCAGCTGCTTTAGTGCTTTGAAAGCAAAATGAGTTCCTTGTCTCACTCTACCAGCCAGGTAGCAGCCAGATAGCAGCCCAGGTAGCAGCCAGGTGGCATCCGAAGCACCCAATCCTTTGCAGTTCAGATGGATGCCCCAGACTGTGAGGTTCTAACTTAGGTCAAGTAGGTACGTTCAAGTTAGGCACTAAGTTAGGTACCACAAGTAGGTACTACAAGTAGGTACTACAAGTAGGTACTAGACTGGTACTAGGAGTTTCTGAATGTTTCTGATATCGTTCGTAAATTGCTGCAGAGGATCATAAAGGGCAAACTAAAGATGTGGAAAATCAAGCGCTTTCATTTTGATCTTGGTGCTGGGTGGACTTTTGTAGCCCGCCTTTCGCCGAGCGGCGATCTCCCGAATCAATTCAGTGAGAAACAGCCAATAGAGACAAGTTCAGGCTCCAGTTGACAGCCAGGAGATCCCATGTACATTGGCTCACTGGACCAGCGAAGTGCTGGTGTCATAGATTGAACAAATTTCGGAGAAAAAATTGCAACAAACTGACCTATTAGTTTTCTCATAGTTTTCTCTATGGGGTTGAAATTTGCAGCCCAATGCAGCCTAATGTCATTTTTCCCAGGCTGGGCCATCATCGCATCATGTGTCTATCGTCGCCCGCAAAGCCTTGGCTTGGTGTGGAAGAAAACAAAGTGCGAGGGCCAGAGACAGAGATCAGACAAGTTGGGTCAAAACTGACATATCCCATTTTCAAATGAATTGCTCACATCCCATTTCGACATCCGTCCATTCTGGCAAACTGTGCAGACATGGAATTCTGGAGAGGCAAAGTTGTGACCTCCATGGAGCAGCAAAGTTGTGACCCTCCATACTACATAATGTCTTTACCCACGGTACATTACATTTGAGAACAATGATCGAAGCAAGAACAGGTATTACACAGCATGCTTGAAGCCGAAGCACTGTGATCGTCGCGGAAATGAGACCATGGACCCGGCAGCTTCAGTGGGGAATCTCAGGTTGAAAAGGGCTTTGAGGCACTGGCCTGATAGCATTTAGTAATTCGATTGACTGGACAGTACGAACTTTAGCTCTTGCACCTAGGCTCAGACCCAGAGGGCCTTCCAGCATATGTATTCTATCATGTGTCATGTGCATACATACCAATACAGTGGTATACGAAGATATGATATGTACATACATAATGGTGTGCTGCCCCATCCCACTCATGTATATGTGTATATATGTATATCATTCTGTATAGCTGTATGTCTGTAGGTATGCATATATGTATTATATTATATTTGTGTATGTATATATACAATGTAAAGTCATTTTTGCGCTCCCCGATAGAAGCTGTTCGCTAGTGTTGGCCAATCCAAGAGAACGGACCTGCAATGGCACTTCGGGATGCTGATCAGTTGGATTTGGAAGCCCTGCTTCGGAATGCTCGGATTGTGTGTTGGGCCGGCCCCATTTTTGGGACCCGCTGGGCGGTCCCAAAAAGTTGGAATTGTCGGCGCTATGTTTCGTGCCCATTTTGGGGCCCACAAGGGGGGCCCGTTTTTGGGGCCGGTAACCATGCCAAAAGTTGTTTGGCTACACGGTGTTTGCTTCGGTTTCAAGTTGCCCCCGCAGGCTGCAACATGAGTTAAGCTTGTGCGACCTTATCGTGGCTGTTCTGAATTGTTGGGGGGCACAAAAAAAATGCCACTTGATGTGACACTATTAGGGCCCCAGATCAAGAGACCAGAATGTCTATGGTTTTCGGGCGCCAGAAACGGCGCCGCAGCCGCATGACTTGCAGACGCGCGCCAGTTTGCAGCTTTGGGAGGGTTGCTGCTGCTGTTGTTGCTGGCTCTCGGAGTGGAGACCACTAGTAGATCACAGCGCCCCCCCCAGCATACCCAGCCCATCATGATTGAAGCGCATTGGCCACGAGTAACATTACCATTGCTTGTCGAAAAGCACGATTTGACCTCATTGGCAGCGGTCCTGAGATTTTGCTTTTGGAGAAGATTATTCTATCTCCCACCGGCGTTTCTCAGGAACCCCCTTATTCTGGTGCAGTTTTCCCATCCTCGTGTTCCTGGCTGTTCCTGGTCTCATTTTTCCCTGTAAAAACCAGGCAGACTGGAACCCTGTTCCTGGTGGGGTTTTTGGTGATCCATGTGTCACGATTTCATTGCCGCAGCGCGAGCAGCGGAGTGCTGCAACAGCCTTGGCGGGGGAACCTCTCGATCCTTCATGGCCACCTTTTTCTTCGCATTTTCTTTTGCTTCTTTCTCAAACTTCGTGCGTTGCAGCGCAGCCAACCGCAGCAACGACGTTGACACAGCAGTCCCAAAAGAGAGCCCCGTTTTTGGCAGGCTTCGCGGCCTCGCTCACATGGGCCCTAGTAACAAAAAAAATATATATGCGTCTATCTGTCTATATGTCTATATGACTACATGTATTGATGTGTCGTATGTATGTATTGTATGTCACGCATGGTATGGGCGGTATGATATGGTATCGTACCATATCGTATTGTATCGTATCGTACTGTATCGTATCATATGTATTGTATGCATTGTATGCATTGTATGTATTGTACGTATTGTATGTCTTGTATGTCTTGTATGTCTTGTATGTCTTGCATGTCTTGTGTGTATTGTATGTCTTGTATGTCTTGTATGTCTGGTATGTCTTGTATGTCTTGTATGTATTGTATGTATTGTATGTATGTATTTTATGTACAATGCATTGCGTTGCATTGCAATGCATGTAATGTAGTGTAGTGTAGCGTAGCGTAGCCTAACGTAATGTAATGTAACGTAATGTAATACAAGGTAAGGTAAGGTAAGGCAAGGTAATGTATACATGCATGTGTACAAAAGATACATACATATACGTAGACAATATAATGTATACAATCGTAGACAAAACGCTGGTAGCGCGGTTTCTCTCCGCTGGGAAAAGTACGGATATATAGATAAAATAAATGAATACATTATATACATATGTATTTGTGTATGTAACTTTGCTCATACATCATGTGTTCAGATATCATCATATCACATTTCAGGGAATCTTCACAACCAGGGTTAGAAAACATCGATATGTTCTGTCGAGGTCCAGCACAATTTCTTTGCTTCGAAATCTTCGAAAGTGAATACTCCAAACTGGCAGCTGCCTTCACACCAGTATTTGCTCGAGTAGCTAAGTTTTTGGGGCCACCAGCCCAGCTGCTGTGCAGCTCGACCTTCAGGGGGCTTTGTTGGGTTTTTTCGCAATGGTTCATGATGGTTCATGCCATTGCAGCCTTTGAGATGGGGTTGCACGGTCCTCTGACCCATTGTTGTTTTGATTCGTTACCACAAACATCCCTGAGCAACAGTGGCTCCCATCAACAGCAGCTGGAAATGTGGATGCAACCTGAAAAGAATGGGTGGTTGGACTCTAACTGAGAAAACATGCTTCAGAATTCAGGGACCAGCACTTGACATTGTTTGTGTTTGAAAGCCAATGTATGATTTGACCGCCAAGAACACACATGATCACTAAAGGTAGTTTTTCTTGCAAAAAGGCTTTCAAACTGCAAATTCTTCAACATGGTTTGAGTGGTACACTTTTTCGAAGGGAGGTGATTTTGCTGATCCTGGAATGGCACACTTGAACTGCTTGGGCGCACATATCACTTTGCGCGGCAGATGTTTTCTTGGACAATCCATTTTCTCTTTTTGATGCTCAACTGACAACTGATGAGTCGACTTTGACATTGTTATTCTTCGCAGAACCTGAATTGGTTATGGTATACGAGTGTGAACACAAAGGATGCTGAACCGGCAGACCTTGCGGCTCGAACCTGGTCTCACCAGCTTAGTGCTGCAGAGGGATGGCTCACCAGCGCCTTTTGTACGCCCTGTGTGTGGAGCCGCCTGCCGAACGGCTGCTGGCAACTCATGGTGCCCTCGTGAGACAACAGCCGCCAGGTCAACATGCCCAGCATCCCCAGCGTGCCCCAGCCCCTCTTGGGGCCCCTGTTGGGGTTCAAGGCACGGCTGCCGCGGGCCTGGCCCCTGCAGCCCCAGCCCCTGACCATCGCGGTGCTGTTTCGGCCATGACGGCCATGGATTGCGGCCCCGCGGCTGAGACAGTGGCTGTTTCAGTTGTGCCCAACGATGCAGAGACTGACACCCGTCCAGCTCTGTTGGGCAAAGGTCAAAACTCCACAGAGGACCATGGCGAAAGCCACATGGAGAAAGTGGACCAAGTGAGAGGGTGAAAGCAAAGCAGTGAGAGGCGATGAAAGGCCATGGGGTCCTTGACAGATGGGGGCAACTTGAAGCAGCAAGATCTGCACGTTGACAGACAGCATTTGATATTGAATTGACATACATGATGAACGCTGTCATCCATGAAATCTTCAAGTTAATTGTGTTTGAACTCTCTTAATTACGCGCCCGTGGTGCAGTTTGCCCCCCCCGCCCCGGTTCCTTCATGCAGTACTCAGTACAGAATGCCGAGGACATCGAGGACCAAGATGGAATGATATGGTCGTGGCTCCAAATTCGCCCCGAATTGAATTGGATTACTTAAAGTTGAAGACCGAACAAGCGACCATCAGTTTTCCCCTTGGCGCCCAAAGTTTGCATTTGTTTGAGCCATGCCCGTACTTTTTCTTCACGTGTCCCACATGTGGGCTCGACGTAGTGCATCCTGCCTAAGAACCAACAAAGGCTGTACTATGCAGTCCTGAAGAAGTGGATATCCCAGACTGTTGGTCAAGTTGAGGACCTCTTAGAACCTGTAGATTTGTGTATCTTATGTATCATCCATTTTTTTTGAACCCAAACTTGATTCATGAAAGTGATCTGGAAAAACCTTGGCAAGGATGGCTTTGATTCCCAAAGTCACAGGCACTTCTGGACTCAGATGGCAATGGTCCAAACACCCAAAAAGGAATAGTTCACACTCCGACCATTCTCATCATCAGATATTGCCATGGGACTTGAGCTTGACCCAACAGCCAGGCACCTCCAATTTAGCAGAATTTCGTCATAGTTTGACCCATACTTTGCATGTTTAGCCATATTTTTTCACACGAGCACCTGTGGATGCTGGTGTGGGATGCACCTGCGAGCCTGCATTTTGTTCCTGACGCATCTGAGGCACCAAGCCACCTACAGACTATATGACAGAATGTCTCTTGACCATGGATGAAAAACGATTCACACATCGCTACTTAAATGAGATGCATGTTTACACTGGTTTACGTTTACAGAGCAGGTCAAGAGAGTGCAAGCAGGGCAGCACTTTGGAATGAAGCCGGTTGGCCCACAATTCACCTGATCCTCTGCCAAGTTCTTGCGAAACATGGGCAACCAAAAGAGAGACACGAACACTACATGGCTTCCAAGCTTCAGAACAAATCCATCCATGGTAAGCAATCACCAGTCGTTCAGAATGGCTGAGCTATGGACAGTTTGTGCCACCTGATTGGAGTGCGCCTCGCAGTTGGTTGCTCACAAAGGAGCGGCATTTGCATATGCCGCTGGAGGCTTCGAGCTGGTATCATTCATATAGCCAGGTTTCAGAAAAGATAAAGGCATCGGTTTGTACTGTAATCCCTTCCCCCTGAGATAACATAAACTCCCAGAAACCCTGATGGAATGTATGGGATCTGTTCATAAATGAAATAGGATCCCACATAGTTGAACGGGATTGAACGGGGCTTATCATGACGCGGGGATGGGAGTTATGAATAGTAATGACATTCTTGTCAACCATTCCTGAAGAGATCAACTACAATGACTGCAATTACATGATGGGAACGGATGTGATGAACGTTTGAGTTGACCCTGTCAACATTTGTCAACAGATGTTTGAAATGTTAGAACTATGATGACCGAATGTTTGGTTTGGGAACAGCTCAGAGCTGCACAGCCGCTCAGTGGCAGAAGGTCGACAGGAAACAAGGAGCGACATGGTGAGGGCAACTGGGCCTATGTGAACGACAACTAACATGGAGATGCATGGAGGCTACCATGGAACCCAGGGAAAAAGGGTCTGGAAATGTTTGTAAGATGTTTTTTTGGTTGAAAATAATGTGTTGGGTTCCATGATAGTCTTCAGGAGCGTATATGACGAAGCTTCATGTTGAAGTTTCCTTCACTTTGACCAACCAGGGGCTCCAGGTGCACTTTGGTGCACCCCCTCTGTCCGCACCTAGATGATCACTCATCAACTGCACAGCGTTCCGAAAAAAGAGAGGGCAACCAAGTCAGGCTGTGGTATACTGTAGCTAGAGAGTTGGCTGGTGGGGGTCCCATTTTATTCTGCCAGGTGTGCGGGGATTTAATGTCAAAAAGTGGGATCTCTGGCTGCTACTGGTATTTATCCGACCTCTCAGAACCTGTGGCTTTTTCAGCAATCCAACCGGAGATTGCATGTGATAGTAGTTTTTTGCTTTATTTTTTTCCGCACCTTTGTTCTGCTTCCGTTGTGCTCCTTTCGCATCCTGCCAGTTCAACTCTTTTGCAAGGAGCAGACAAAATGAAGGGCCGAAGCGGGAAGGTACTGGCGGAGTGGGGGAATGATGTTGGTGATGCTGCCGCAATTCGACGCCCTTCCACATGGGAAGTGAACTGGTTCATGACTCTTGTACTGAACGTGCAGAGGGCATTTTTGCTGTTTGTAATCTCTCCACACTCCTAAAATCTTCTCCATGCTTGAAGTCTCGACAAGTCTAGCTTGTGGCTCTTCCGTTTGGGTGAGGCCCCTTGTTCAGCCACAGGACACTTGCACTTGCCAACCATTGATCTACACACATCAATGCAGACATGCTCCATCTTGGTTTGCTTTATGGTTCCAAACCAATCCGTTTCTGTCTGTTTCTTATATTTTTTTCCCGGTCAGTTCAGATCAATCCAAATGAGAAGCACATTTTGGCTTTGAAATCCGAACTAGCTCCTTCATTGCTGTTTAACTCGAAATGATAGACATTCTGTACCCCATTGCCCCACCAACCAGTGTGCCCCTACATTTGTGGTTGACAGATTGGCTTGGGCGACGTCATGATAGACAGCGATGTGCCGGAAGAGTATGTCAAGACCAAAGAGGAGTTGGTTCGTGATGGGTGGCAGTCATCCCATTACTGTAAAATCTGTAAATGAATAACAAGAATTGGGATCCAAATGTATGACGAGCCAGATAGTTGGTTATATGACATTGACATATGATATATCAAATGATATATCAAATGATATAGATGATAGATGTTTTTTCCTTTATCCGTGCAGGCCTTGATAGTTCAAGTGACCATCAATTCCTGGCCGTGCACATCTTGAGATAAATTCTCTCAGGGGTGTGTGCTCCTCATTGAATCTAGACCGGATATTCTGTTTGGGAATATAATGGTACGTTGAATTTGAAGGATGCAAGAATTAAGGACAGATGCATGTCTTGAGACCTCAATTTTTTGGCATGTCTACGTGCTTCACTTACACCTGGTCTTAGGCCATGGCACGTGAGATTGTGCCAGTGAACAAAGATTAATTTTTGGATCCTCTGTTTGGAAGCACACACACACACATACGGCCACCCATTTCTGGTCCAATACTGATTGATGCTTGAACATGCTATAACATCCCCAAAAATGAGCCAAACTTTCATGATGACCAGGGGTGCGCCCGCGCTGGTACCTTTGAGCCTTTATTATGCTTCTCCTCACCAAACATAGCAATGCCAAGCTCAGCTTCAGATTCTGCTTCAGGTTTCCGCACAAGGCGTTTTACGGTTCAGACATGTTCAAACTGTCAACTTGGACATATTTGGCAAATGGGAAACCTTCCAGTTTGGCAAGCAGACGCAATGCACAATTCCAATTGAACGTTTCCGACAATCGTTGGTGACAGACAGCACTGATTTGCAAAAAGCATGTGTTCCATGAGCCAATCTGCATACTTCCACCTGTATAGTTTCATCGCACAAAAGAAAGCCATCATGTCATCCAGCTTTTTGATTTCCAATCCTCAGGGTCGCTGTTAATTCTAAACATACAGACCAAAGCTGCAGTTTTGGCTGAGAAGATGTAGAACCCGGGTTTATTTCACCAATAGCAACCCGTAGCAACCCCAAAAAGATAGAGAAGTAAAATCGCACCAAAATAGTGATATCTTGCTGGGCTAGCTTTTTTTTGGGTGCTTTTGTGATATAAGTATATGATTTGATTGAGATGTATACAGTCAGTGTACATATTTAGAAGCCAAGCAGCCAAGCGAGTGGTTCTAAACCCCAGTCACCGCTGCCAGGAGGAACTATTTTCGATGGCGGGATATCCTGTGGAAAAGGGAAAAGGTGCCGTGCGCTTGCTCCAATTGGTGTCTGCAAAAGCGTTTATGTATCTTTACATGGCCAGGTGAGACAGCACACACCAACATGTCTATAACATGTACAGTACATTATATTATACTATATTATGTTGAATATGTAAAATTTATATTTTACAATATTAAACACAATTATGTGCATATTTATATTGGCGGGATTATTCGCCAACATAAACAAGGAAAGTGGTCGATCAAAGCTGCACGGGGCATTTACATAACTTGGGAGATATTTCTTCCACTACTAAAATAGACCATCAAAGACTGTCCCAGTGGACGTGAGGCTCCCCATTTTTGGTGTATGCATTTTCGTTGCCAGAATGTCACGCCACAATATTTGGTGAACAATTTCGCGCTTCCAGAAAGAGGATGGACAGCAAAAACACTATCAGCTGTTGGAATTGGGTAAGGATCAACAGGTATGCAGACATTCGTGCAGAGTTGGAGCCATAAACAAAACCACTCGTCAAACCAGCATGAAGTCTGATGAACAATACTGTGGAAGCTCTTGCAGTCACTTTTGACCCTTGCTTACTAAGACGACACGAATAGGTTCTGCCAGCATATGCTAAAAACGTAACGAAAGAGTCATCCTGCCTTTGAAAAAGGTCACGCGGCAATGATGAGCTTGTTAAGACACAGACCCGCGTGGAACCGACCCATTTGGATCCTAGTCTTTACAAAGCGCATAGATTTCCAACATTTTCCAAGAGATCTCGATTAATTTTGATAGTGTTCTCGCTCGGCAAGTCGCTTTGTCCTTTGCGGGTCCTTCCACCGCGCTTGCAAGAACACATGGTGCCACACGGTCTCTATGCCAAACTGTTTATTTAGCGGCGTTCGCCACAAATCAAAAAAAGGGTTCGCAGTGCCTTTTTTCATGGAAAGTGGCAGAGGGAATTTCTTTGAGCTGCTTTGAAGTGTCCAGATTCAAGTCATCAGTGGATTTGATATTCGCTCATGTCAGAGGCTGGTTTGGCATCCATCAATCCAAACTTGATTGAAATGGTTAGCAATCTCAGAGTGGAGAGGGAGATGTTTATGTGTGGCTCAAATGCGATCGATTTGGATTTCTGCAGATCAACATTACTTCATGCATCATAGGCCATGAGCAGCCAGAAGAGTTAAGATGGATTGAAGATGATTGGTCACAATTCTCACAATGATTGAAGATACTTCACCAATCTTCAAGCTACAGTTCCAGCTGACTTTCCATTGCAACAGAAATCGATGTTTCTGAGTGGCTGGAAGATCAAGAGGTAAAGTGCATTGCCAGCACGACAGTTGGCCAGCCATGTTTGGGCCAAGAAATGAGTTAATGCATGAATCGTGGACGTTGCTTGGCTAAATTGTTGTTCGGAAAGGATTCAAAAGTCCATGCGAATTGAACTCACCTCGCAGCTACTTCTTATTCTCCGCTTCTCAACATAAACTCTAGCAAAATGGAACACTACTGACTGAGATGGACGATGAAATGAAAACTTGCTTTGACAAGTACACGCCGTATCCCCGCAAATTTCACCATTCTGCTTGGGCTGTGCGATTGGCATTGGTGGACGAACAAATCAAGCAGTCAATGAAAGAAACCTTAGGCGCTTTGTCGAACATTAGAGGGTTTCCCTTTCTAGATGTCTCCGGGGTTTGATTTTGCAACTACCATAGGACAAGGATTTTTGATTCTTCATCCCAAATATGTCCTCTATCCGTACACACATGAGTCCTCCTTGTGCCCTTCCAGCTTCTGTTGCGGGGCCTAAAAACCAATACTAGGTTTGCATCTAGATCTATATGCATGGCAGAAAGGATCTTGTCCATCTTTCAGACAGGAGAATTGACAGTTGCAATGACAAAAGGAGCTAGTGATCAACGGTGCAGAAGTTCTGGTGCAATTTCCAGCTCTACGTAGTAGTACAGCTTGCGGATGCTTGCGGTATTGAATTGGATCGATTCACAGGTGGTGTTTGGCTGCGGCTTCGGGCGGACTGGCAATCCTCCTGCTGCTGGTCTCCTGTGTCTCAGCTCTTTTGATACATGCGAACAGCAGACCTTTGAGGAGACCAATTTGTTGACTCTTGCGATTGGCTACCCAAAGAGCCTCACTTGTTTTATTTTTTGGTGTTGGTCTTGAGATGTTTATTGTCCATGTAGTACCTTTTGAAGATCTTTCATTTTTCATCATTTTTCCTTATTTCACAAATTATTTCTATGTTTTTAAAATGATGTGTAGTGATACTGGCATGTGCTGTACGCTATATTACGCGATGTTCTATGCATACCGTACATTCACACAAGGGTGGAACAAAATGAAAAAAGCGACTGATAAAAAAGAGATCCATGTGGCAGAGCATGGCAGACCGCTGAGCACTCCCAAGGCTGGCAATCCAGAAATGTGTTGGCCAGGCCGGGCTGAATCTCTGAGGCACACAGATGAATCTGTCCAAGCATTGGAGACACCCCGAATCCACCAAAACGGCATAAAACCGGTGGGGAAACCAGAAAACCTTCAGTTTAGGGTACTCCCATATGTGTACACACGTCAGCATAGAAAACTGAACGGATGCCTTGCTATTTTTTGTTGGAAGGATCTTAGTTTGGTTGGCCCCGCACAGTTTCTGATGCTAGAGATCCCATGTTTTCAGGATTGTTTTCCACCATGGGACGTTTCCAAGATCCATGATACCCAAACCCCATCCCAAACACCACTGAACCGTACCCAACATGGCATCAATGTCCGGATGCCCTGGGGTATGCGGCAAACAAAATCCGTTACCATACCTTGAACGTGGGCAGGGGCTCTTGTTCGGCCAATCACCGCCTAGAAAGAAGCTTTAAATCACAAGACTTCAACCCTCAGTTGTGGTGCAAAACTCATTTCTACTTCTCACCGATCATTTTAAGTATATTTTAGTTGTTTGCCAGCAGAGTGTTTCCTTGTATGACGCCTGCAGACAAAAGTTCCACCACGTCCTGGCAATGCTTGGCTTTGTGGCACTTCCGCCATTGCTTTGGGCACTGACCAAGCTGCTTCTTGGTGGTATTTGGTGGTCATGGCTCAGGGCTTCGTCAGATCTGGATGTTGAACCAGAGGCAGGAGGGTTGTGGATTCAAACTTCCCCTTCTCTTTGCATTTGACTGTAGGTCAAAACCGAAGAACGGTGGCTAGCATGAAATCCCTTCGGTTTGAGGTGGGGTGAGCTGTGAAAACAATGGGGCCCTCTCCCTTCTTTGACATACCCACATAATCAGTTTCGTATCCTTGTGCTTGGGTTTCAGGCTGAGCTGCAGTGCATTTGACTTCTAGCTTTTGTGAAACCCTTCTAAATTAGAGATATATGATTACTCAGATGTCCCATCACTGTCAATGACGACTTTCCATCGCTGGTTGTATCAATCTATGGTTCTTGTTTCCTCCCCGTTGGTTTCAAACCACATCATTACTCTAGATAGTTGCTTTTCTCATCCTGTATTATCAAGATTGTCGTTGCCCTTACACTCGAATCGTCGTTGGTTGGTTCTGATCATGTTGGTCGTGTCCTTACTGTAATAGTTGTGTCACTTTGTCCACGCGTTATAAAACTTTTTTTGAGTATCTACTGTACACCTATTTTGGGGAGTGAAATCCCAACTTGACATAAATTGCTTATTTTTTTGGTCCGTTTTGACCAGTCATTGTAAGCACCAATTTTTGGTGCAGTTGGTCATCTACCCACAGTGAAGTTTCACCCAAGAGTTGATTGGGGCGGACCTCATTGATATTTGAGAGATACTAGGGCCCATCAATCCCAACTATTATTGGATCTATCCCTCATTGGGGTTATTCATGCCCAATGTTGGTAATTTGGTAGTTGTAGAAATTATACGCATTTAGATGTGAACGTATTCATTCTACATATCATATATAGATGATATTAAAATATATTATACGTACATGATATATGATATGTGTATTGTTGATGTCTGATTATATACTTTTCTATACATATCTTGTAGGCCCGTAGGCTTAGAGGCCCATCAATGCATCGGGCTCAGGCACCTGGCGTGGATTTGCATTCCCATCGGGATGCTTCTTGTTGGGACCTGAGCTGCGGAAACGGCGGTAGATGATGCTGATTTTAGAATCTATCTACACATCTTTTTTTCCTGATACGTACTGTATGTGAATATGTATATTCATAATATATCTGTATGTGATTATGTGTATTAAAAACATGATTTCACTAATGGACAAAACATGGAGACCCCTGGGAACTGAGTTTGGAAAAGGATCTTTCGACTGGAAACAGATAAACAGCACTCAGCACACCATTGGGTTCTGTCTTCCTGGGGCACAATTAGACTTACAGCTTACAACCATCATTCTGTTGTGAGGTAGTTGCTTGACAGGGAGAAAGATTCACCTGGTATAAACGTATTCAATCATGGCATCTGTCTTTGTAGACAAACATATTCAGAGGAAGAGGAACATCAACATCCAGCCGAGTAGTGGACTTGGGAAACACATACCTGGCGTACGGGAAGCCGGCCATCATGACCTATTGTCACAGGCCGAGGCCTTGTTGTAGATGCAGTTGACCCAAGTTGACCTCATTCGATCTTCGCTGAGTTTGGAGTGTCAGCTAATGACAAGTTGAGGTGTTCGGCAGTGCTGGCCGTTGGTGCTGTGTGGAGCTAAGGGATTTCAGACCTTGTTGAGATGTTTTTTGTGCTGGTGCCATCTACACTTGCACCTTGAGCTCCTTTAGCATCTTTAGCATCTTTGGCATTGATTGGATTTAAGTCATTCCCGAAGTCTAATCGTTTTCGAACACGCTGTCTCGGCCACCTCATTTTGCTCCCTCTTGAGCCAATGCTTGTGGAGGCTGGTCCAACAAAGATGTCCGATGGATATTGATTCAATTAGCTGACGACCCTGTCAAGGTCCCTGGAATATGATTTGCCACACATGTTTTGAGGCGGTCCAACAAACCGTTTATATCACATCGCAATGATCCATTTTGCTGTTGGGAAGAGTTTGAAGCCGGCCGAGGTACCTGTACTCTTGTTCTTCGCTCACCTGAAACAAAAGAGGATTTCAACGAATCACCTACATGGACCGAGGGTCACTGAAACTCGAGTCGGACATTGTGGGAAAACATCCAACTGCCCAGCTGAAACCTTTGAACAGCTCTGAGAGTCATTGCTTCCCCTCTATATTGGGTGATTCAAATCGCTGCAACTGGTATGGCCATGGCAGCTGTCCACATCGACATGCGCGGTGGATCAAAGCACATCCACACTTCGCGCTGAGCTCCACAGGAAGACTCAGTGACTGATGCAACTGGGCGATATCGAACTGTGCTAGCAACAAAGAGATGACTGGCAAAAAATCGACCACCCAGGTTGTGAAAGTGGAGATAGGCGAAAGGCATCTAAAGGCTAATTAGCTTCATTCTCGGACTTGGACGAAGTGCCAGAAGGCCAGTTGTGGTGCAGCTCCGCTATGCTCCACTTTTATTGTTGGAAATTTCTGCTCTAATAGGACAGTCAAGCTTTCACTTGATTCAGCGGTGTTTGATTCCGATCCGTAGCTGAGATGGTTTCATGCCAGCAGTGCATGGAAAGACCAGAGCCACAAGAGCAAGAATCAAGGTGCTTGTGCGTTGACTAGAGATTGGGTTTTGGATCATGAAAAAAAGGAACAGACACAAAAGGATGCATTGTGCTTCAGCAGATGAATTGATAAAAAGATAAGACGGTTGAGATGCCATGGGTTCCGATTATGCTTCAGTATTTGAGTAGTTGGGAGATCTTAGAGGCTAATATTTTTCATCATAGTTTCATCATAATTTCTCCAGTTCTTGTCATTCTTACCTTCAGTGTTTGATTTTTCATCCTGGTAGCTGATGACTCCATGAATCCACCACCCGCACTCAGTAGCTGCCATGGCGTTTGCCGAGGCTAGATCCTCAGTTGGCTTGGCATACCAAACCCCCCCGATTTGCCCGCAACATCTTTTTGCTTTCAAATTCCACTTCAATATGCCAGAACTATCCAGAACTCCGGAAGCAAATACCAATGTTTTGGAAGACTCAGCCGGATGCTGCGGGCAGACGTGTTTAAACGGAGACATACTGTATGTTTTACAGTTCCAATTATGTGTTTTGTTTGGAGACGCGTTCGTTTGTTCGCTTGCAATCAAAGGCAATGTTGTTGTTTGTATCCATGTTTTTTTGAACATGATACGGTCAGAATCGTTTTTGCAGCAGCAGCTTTGGCTGAGTGCGAAAGCCCTGCAGGCGGCTCTTTGATCAGTTGTTTGATTGTCAACAGAAAGATTCTCAGTTTCTATTCGAAGTGCCAGTTTGACATAATTATGCGTTTCTTCTGACATATCGACACCCAAAATGAATTTTTGACAGTGTTTGCATTTGTCTGTGTGTAAACATGTGCTTTTCAAACAAACGAGGACAGATAGCTAACACTGCACGCTTGGATAAAGATGAGCAGATACTATAGCTCTGTGATGATCTCGAGTCAACTGCATCAACGTGGAGTTTCTTTGGTCGCGCTTGAGGTTCGCAGCAATCATGGCCCTGCCTGTCCCAAAGCGCGGCAGTGGGGCGTGAACCCAGCCAATAGCCGAGATTGCGAACGCCAGAGCACGACATGTTTGTTTCCATGTGTTTCCTAAGCGATCTCTCTGGATCTCTCTGGATCTCTCTGCGCAGATGCAGAGTTCCTGAGTCAAACGTTCCAAAGGTACTCGTCGTATCTCGTCGTGCCGTTGGATCGTTGTCATTCGCTACCACAGTTTGCTGCACACCTCCACCAGTTTGCACTCCAATTTGAGAATGTGTCGCAGTTGATTAAATAATATTGAATACCTCTAGTTGCCAAAATTTGCTTTTCTTTTCGCGTGTGTTTCCCCAGCAAATTTGGCTGGCAGGTAAGCATCTCGGGGGCACAGGTATCAGAGGATGTGGTATGGTGGCCTGTATACAATAAAAACAAAGAGCATTTCAAACTATTGCAAGACTACACAAAATGGCAAGAGACTTTTAACCATGTTTGGACTAATGGCCAGTGTATCTGACTCGCGTATCATGCCTAACACCTACGTCCATCTATACTCTGTGGAGGAAGGGGTGAAGATCGCTCAGGCGCAAGAGTTTGTCAAGGTGGCAACAGCGTTGCACACCTTACGGGCCTGTTCAGATTGTGCTAAAGGGCCATGGGATGGCATGAGCCATATCTTCCTGATCCCAAGAATCCTGCATCGCATCATATCGCATCTTTCCAATCCCCCTGCTATTCCAATGCTGAGTTCCGACACGACAACAGCAAGATGGCGGCGGAGTGCAGGCCCGCAGCTGCCAAACATCAGTGGAACGGCATTGACGTTTGTGCCGCTGTGGATTGGAGTCTGGCCACGGAGAGTGCGGGTCCAGGCTTATCTTGTTGGTGGAGTCAGATATGCTTTTCTTTCCATGCCGGTTTGGAATTATATATTAAGCATCATCAGCCCGCAGACTAGCATCCGTGGAAGGAGTCTAAAACCACCAAGAACTGAGTGAGAACCTATCATTTGAGTTTGGCTCTTTCGTGCTACACAGGTCCATATCCGTACCTCCTGCCCATCACATCAGTAGATGTCGGTGGTTCAAGCATGCAACCATTAACACTGTCAGAGTTCTTGGCATGCCACGTACCTACTTGGCCAGAGCCGCTCGTATCCACGGGGAAAACCGGGATGGTCAGCAACAGTTGCAACCTTAACATGACAAACTAAACCTCATGTCTTGCATTGGCAACAGAGCAAAACAACCACTGCCAAGCAACGCTTGTGCTCGATGCTCGTTGAGAAATGCCAACACCCGTCGATTAGAGAGCGCCTTTGCAGCCATGGTTGCCATTGGTGATGGCACTGCCGAAGTGTCATGACAAGCCTCTTGAAAACGTCAAGTCCTATCACATCACTCTCCGCTTCGCCAGAGTTGGGGTTGCCGGGCAGAAAGACGCACTTCTACAATTATAGGGTTTGGGGTTCGAGCACAATGATGGAGTGATTTTCCAAACCAGGTCATACGAGGTCTCGATACAACTTCAAACAGCAGGAATCATTTCAATCCAGACACTGCGATACTATAAGTCCAAATGAATCCAAATGATCTATTTCTGCCCAGACGAACATTTGGTTTTTCCTATTTTTTCGCACATCAGATTCTGAACGTAGGTTGAGCAAGGCAACTGAGTCTGGCCTAGGCTTCTGCTGCTCGGAGATACTTCCGGCTCTGTCATTCTGCTGGACTTGAACACAGGTGCTCAATAGACACGTCAATGCAGATGCTTCACGTGCCATGTTAACGTATCCCTTTTGACGCTGGCTTAGTCATTCTTCCTTTTGGAAATCCACGCCTGGCGAGCGGCTAAAGCATGTGAAACACACGTGCTGCACATGTGTATGCTATCAGCTATCAACTCTCCAGCAAATTTTGATCCATCCAACAATCATCAACAATCATCAACAATCCATATATCAGCACATATCAGGGCCGATGTCCATGGATCCATGATGGTCCACGGATGTCCATGCCGTGGTTCTCGCTGCCAGGCTCCCAACGGCAGAAACTCCAACTCACGCCAACGGCACGTGATCCCGTCCTGGCGGTGGCTTTGGCGCATCCCATCCGTGCCCTGTTGGCCGCCGGTGGTCGAGCAGTCACTGAGAGCTCCACAGTGGCGGCGCCGTGGCGATGTCGGTGGAGGGGTCAAAGATGGTGAAAGCGATAGAAGTCACTTGGGAAAACACGCGAAAACCTTGAGAAACATCTTGAACAACCATGAAACCTGCATAAAAACCTGCATGAAGCATTAAACAAATTGGGTGGTATCACCGCGAATCCGGGTATTTCCCATTAAAACTACATGGAATTGGCATGTGTTGTTCATTTTCAGAACAGGTTGTCGCACCGCGCAAAGGGAAGCATCATGCTAAGGTATGGGATGTGGATTCAGGCACTCTGCGCGCTGAGATGAAATACAAACATTTGGCTCCTCGAAGGCATTTGGCTGCGGATGTGGGGTAGCTTTCCTGGAGCAAAGATCATCCAAGATCTGCTGGAGCTTTACATCATTTTGCATTCACACTGTTCAGATCTGTTCAGCAGGAAAAGTGAAACTTGCAAAGAGATGCAAAGACTTCTCTCTTCGCTTCGATTTCTCAGGTCACGTCCCTTACTTTCTCACCATCACTGCGAGTGGCCATCACTGGAGACGGAAGTTTCGATCAGAAGAACACAACGGGTCGAGACACTTGGAGTTAAAACTAAATAATTGGGGGAATATGGCATGGTTGTGTAGAATTTTCCCATTCTTGTTTGGGCAAATTTAAGATGTGTAATTAATTACTATGTACTGAGAGGTACTGTATCAGTAATCATTGGTACGCAACATTCAAGACTCAGACCGTCCCATTGAATCTTGATCTCTTCATCAGTTGTTTTGCTGGCGCAAGAGATCAGATTTGCGAATCCTGCGATTTTGTTGTTGGGGGAGTTCACATTCCTCTTCTGTTCGCAACAGATTGTGTGCAAAGATAGAACGATTCGGTGACACAGACAAACATTCTTATATTTTGGTTGATCGTTTGTTCATATTTCGAAGCATAGGGTTGCGGCAGGGTTGCCCAAAACCAGCTGCTTATATTCTTCTTGCACGTTGAATCCACCTTCATGACCCAAGCCCATCCAAGCGCCAAGGTCGTTTTGTGGAACCCGGACACCTTGGAACAACATCGGAAACTGCCCTGTGCAGGTGCTGTCACCTGCGTAATATCTACCCCTGACGGTGCCTTGGACCATCTTGGACCATCTTGGACCATCTTTGACCGTTGGACACACAGACACGAGGTCCGACACGCGTTGTGCAACATAGGGTTTCGTCCAACTCACAACATTCACAACCGCGCACATAACTCTAGAGAAAATCCATTTGAAGTGCATGGAATCCTTTGCTATGAACTCATAGGATCAGTGAACAACTGTCTTCCTCCCCGAGGCGTTGAAGAAATGTCTCATAATTCTCTACACTGGTTCCAGAAACTGAAGTTTGTCCTGTGAATAATGGCGTGCAAATCACCTGGAGATTCAACTGTCGGCAATGAACAAGTTCGGCAGTTCATGCAGTATTTGCAAACGTTGTCTCGTTGTAAAGCTGTTTGGCAGCCAGCTTTGGACAGATCAGGTTACATTCTTTCAGCCGATCGAAGTCGAAACATTTGCAAGTGGCATCCTGAGAGCGGAGAGAAACTGCAGGTGGGTCACGGGATGCTCATGTGTTGCCAATGGCTTTCCGCTCGTTGAGTAAGCCCTATCAAGCGGGGATTGGAATGGATTGGATGTGATTTAATGGAGCTCCACCTCTTTTTGGCAAACAAGTGCAGCCTCACCTTGCCAAAGCTGATAAGTTTGAAGCATTGAATCTGATAGTTTGCGAACAATTCCATGGCAACATCTTTGTACTTCCGCAGCCTGTGCTAAATTAAAGCGATCAAAGTCTTTGCTCCAGAAGTTTAAGTCTTTGAGGGCTGAACAAACTGGGACAGCTATGGCAGCTACAGGAAATTCCTGTAGAGCAAGGGCTTCCCTGGTGCTTGGCTGCCGACGAGGCTGCTTTTCTCGGTACCGGAGAGCAAGTGTGGGTATGTGACTGTGTTAAAAATGGGGATAAAACTGGGACAGATCTGATACAACCAGCAAAAATATGGATATAGAACATTATAGAATGATAGACATAGGATTTCATAGGATGTATACTGGAGTACAGATGATTACTTATTGAGGTCCACGATTTTGAGACATATCCCTCTGTCTACACCCTCTCGCCACTCATTCTTTGACAATTCTGGCAAGTTTTTGAGGAGACGCTGTTGAATTCTCAAGATGGTTCTGAAGTCGGAAAATGCCGCAATATGATGCATCTATTTCTGTACCCTATGCTATCATCAGTATTCTGATGCATTTCCTGTGCAGAGGCACTCAGCGGTTCCATGGTCTGTGTGGTTTTCCCCAGAGGCGCAGAGATTCTTTGTCTACTCTGCTTGCAACTTCAAGGAGAACTTCGGCTGTCTTTGTCTTTTTGGTGATGCATTGGAACAGTGGCTCGCCTGAAGCAAACGTGAGCTCCAATCAAATGGATTCAAAGGGAACGTGATCTCACATGATATGTGTCGTCGAATGCACAGGGATTTGGGCTATAACTTGCTCGCAGCGGCACTATTGCGAGAGCAAGATATTGCAAGGGTTGTGAACCCTCCCTGCATCCAAATTTCAGAGATCATCACGGTGACGTAGGGGACACTGTTCCCAGGTCCGAGGAATGTGGACATCCTGTGCTTTCTGCGGTTTTTTTGCCAGACGCACCCGTGATCGCCGTTGGACTCCGTCCCTGGCAGCAAATGACCTGGGGGAATTTGCGAGACCTTGAAGGATGAAGTCATGACCTCAAAACTTGGTGACTTACCATGACTCACCCAAATTGAAATCAAATTGAATAAATTGAATAAACTGAATGCTTCAATGAAACTTATTGGCCATTTGGCAGCTTTTTGTTACCTCGTTCGGAACAATTTCCCTATCATGCACCCGAGGGATACAATTTATAAAGGCCTTGTTACCAAATTTGGCAATAGTCATTCACGTCACCCCTGTGCTCTTCTTTGGCTTTATGGGGGTTGTAATAATGTTGGCGGAATCCCCTGTACATGTGGGATGACCATCATGACAAGCTTCAAAGGGTTGACCTTGACCATGGGATGGGACATGATTGGCCGGATGAGGCAATGGCGACATCATCCTGTGGGACTTTGAGGTCAAAGCACGACGTAAGCTGTTGAAAATGACCTCGGCTGTCAATGCCCTGGCCCTAAACTTGGTGTCTCAGCGATGAAATCTTTGGAGATCGGACAATTCATGACAATTCTATAGTTTTGACATGTATTGAAGATCCCAATTCAAAGAAAACGTGGACCTTTGCGGCTGATTGGTTCTAACCAGTCCGGTGGTTGTTCTTTTATGTTCTTTTTGACCAGCCAGTTTTTCAGGCAAGAGGGGAGCTCGTTGCGGGTGACAAGAGTGGACAGCTTTGCAGTTGGTTACTTGGCATGCTAGGGTATCATACTTGTACTAGGAGGTCCAAGTAGAACTCATCGGATACATTGTATATTCATATTTACATGACGATATAATCTCTGCATATGATATATCATGATTTATGTTATTAATATGTGATGTACAAATGGTATATCTCATTCTCTCTCTCTCTCTCTATAGATGTATATAATTCGATAATTGTTATATACATGTATATGACGGTATATACTGTACATGACATGAATATCATCAATGACAGTATAAGATAAAAGACCATCAACGTGATATGAGCCAGACGGTGGATGTTGCATGATGTTGCAAAAATCATAGGTCTTCCAATAACAAAGAATTTGGACATATCCAACAGTGCAAGGTATAAGACGGTATATGGTTCCTGTGACAGCCAACAGTTGGGATACCGTATGTTGGGATATTGCCAATCTCAATGGGAAGATAGTCAGCACTGACCAACAATTCCATGTTGGGAGCGACTTTTACCTTGCCATCCCTTGAAATTCTGGATGCCATTCTGACAGTGACAGTGCAAGTGCTGCAACATGTTGGAGTAACATGTTTTTTTTTTTTTTTTTCGCGAATAAACATGTTGCAACGGCTTTGCCAAGGCCACTGGCCTTGTTGCTTTCAGATTGAGCTCTGGTCCTTTCGCCGCACCACCATCCTCCCGCGCCAGAAGCACGGCTCGGCCGTGGAGACATGGCCAGATGCAGCACCACCCGAAGCACCACCCAAAGCACCACCCGAAGGTGAACGCAGAGCAAAATGGATCAAAAAGGTGCAAACGCACCGACATGCACCGACCATTCCATCGAGATGCAGAGCTGCCGACAAAGAAAGAATTGCACGGTGGGATGATGCAATTTTGGATGTCGACTTGCCAGTTGCCAGCAAGCACCGAGGGATGAATTGCCTATTTTTGTAATTTGAGTGTGGGTCCAACCTCCAAACATGATGTTCAAAATTGTTTAAACCTGTTTGCAAACACAACGTATTCCTCTGATCTCTCGATGTTCCGTTGCTGGAGTGTCACACTATTGACCCATACTGACATGAAACTGTGGAGCAACCGGGGTGAGGCATGCTTGGCCATTGCCATTCTGAGCAGTTCCAAGCGGCCTCGCTGCAACTGTTTGGCGAGCCATGTCCAGAGATGTTGACTCTGGGTCAATGTGTCCGATCAATCAGTAGGTGGAAATCCCCCACAGCGTACATTGGGCGTACATAGCGTACAATAGCCGACATAGCCGACATAGCCGACATAAGCGGTTCAAGTGGGGACACATTTACCTGCTTGTCTTTCAGCACATGACATAGTGTAATACCACTTGACATGTGGCATCCAGCTGGTCATCGGTGTTACTGTAATGATTGCAATGTGTAGTACCTTGGTAGCAGCATGTTTGAAACTGATTCAAGAGATTCAGGCATGCAGGTTTGTGCACCATGATAGGTATCCACCTTGTCCATCATGGAAGGGCGGCCTAAACCATGAGACATGACCCGGGCATTCTTCAACGGCAAATGGCACAGCATTAAACAAGATCCCCTTGTTTTCCCGAAAGGCTAAAGCATAGACTGTGTGTAGTCACTTTGTAAAAATTCATGATTTGGAAAGCAACCAAGCAATTTTGAGTTTGAAGAATCAACATGCTCGCTGTCTCCTGACAACTAAACAACTACTCAGGTTCACCTTGCAGTCCAGGTTCACCTACAGGATACGACAGATGTAGGATGATGTAGGAAGATTTGTTTACAAACGATTTGTGAAGTCTTGTTCAGTTTGTTTCTCCAGCCGCACATCGCCCACCTACTGTGTGTTCAAATTTCGCACCGCTACTGGGAGACGACTCAGCCATTTCACGGACTATGTGAGTAGATAAGTCAGATTGTCGTTGGGTAATTCCCAATTGTTGTACAGAACGATACCCACCGATGGTTCAATCCCAGCCTTTGTTGTTTCAAATGTCCAAAAATCAAATAACAAAAAATATGAACAAGAAACAAACATAAATAAACAATATCAAACATCTCCATGTGGAATGTCAGCAACTTGCTCCGAGACGACAGAGATCTCGAAGATCGGTATCTCGACGTGTACGTGGAAGAGGATTTGGCAAAGGTTTTGGCCAGGGACCACAGACAGCACCACAGAGAATACAACAGAGAGTACCACCTTCATTCTGACACTGGGAGCCATACCTGCTTCTGCATGGAAATTTGGTGAATTTTCGCTCAGCAACTGCCAGGAAGATATGTTCATCTGGTTCGGAGAGTTTACTCCTTGTATCCCCTCCTTTTTTATTTCCTGGAGATCACAGTTGTCCAAGTGGTGGATACCAAACACGGTCTGGACATGTGTGGAATGTGTGAGCTGATTCTCAGTGACGCTGAGGCATTCAAGGCGGAAAACTCGTTTGGACAGAGGGATTGCAGCCAGTGGGGCTCCTCGGTGTAGCACTGCAGTTGAGTGGTCAGCCACAGCGGGTCTCAGTCGAGGTTCATACATGTTCATCCATTCTTTGGCTTCTTCAAGTCAGATCATGTACCTTCAGATTCAGTGGAGTCCTGAGCTTGAACTTGATGGTGTTTAGTTGAGCTGCACCAAATGAGAGGATGTTGCCAGCATCCCCAACATGTGGATGAAGCATGATGAAGCGTCATGAAACATGACCTTTTTCGATCTTTTTTGCAATTGACATGAAATCGCTGTGGCGGCTGTGGCAGGTTAAGCTCCCACGTGAGTTGGAGGTACTGTACCCCGTGCTCTGGACAGATTCTGGTTTACTTAGGAGGACTCAAATAATAGAATGGATAAGAGCTGGAAGACAAACATGTTCATCAAGTCATCCATAAGTCATCTATACGTCATTTGAAGTCTCAATACCAATCCTTTGTCATACTTTGTCCAGTGATGCACATGGAATTCATGTCTGAATAGAGATGGCAGACATTTCAACGCCATTTTTCACATCCTCGTGCACCGTTGGTGGGTCTAAAGTCCTGATGCATTCACCAACATGGAGAGAAAACGAGTACATTTGAGAAATCAACAATATGGAATGGCATGTGTAGGGAGATTGAGAAATTGGCTCATGACATGTGTCATCACGTGTCTTACTTGATTTGAGATTGTTCGCTTTAGGCGTGGCTGAAGACCCTGCAGCCTGAAGTCAAAGAGGTAGAGAAGGGGGGCGGTTTCCAAACTGCAGCTGCTGCAGCTCAGAACATTTTGGATGGTTGATTCAAGTTGGTTCATTGGTTAGTTGGTTAGTCGGCTAGTTGGAGATCTGTCCAGTTCTTTCACAGGCCCAAAATAGGACATGCCTGAGGATACATATATATATACACATACAATTATAGATAAATATATTTATTTAAAGGCTTACGCCTGACAGCCGGGCGCCGGCAGAGAAAGGGTTGGCTGGCGGTGTGTTGGCCCATGTTGGCCTCCTGGACCCAAGCGGGGCGTATGTTGCCCCTTGTGTCTTGTGGTTGGTTGTCGTTGTTGTCGTGGTTGTTGGTGTTGCTGTTGCTGTTGCTGTTTGTCGTGGTTGTTGTTCTTGTTGTTGCTGTTGTTGGTCTTGTTCTTGTTCTTGTTCGTTGTTGTTGTTGTTGTTGTTGTTGTGGTGGTGGTGGTGGTGGTAGTTGTGGTGGTAGTAGTAGTTGTTGTTGTTGTTGTGGTGGTGGTAGTTGTGGTGGTAGTTGTTGTTGTTGTTGTTGTTGTTGTTGTTGTTCTTCTTCTTCGGTGTTGCTGATGTGGTGAGTGTTCTTGTGCTTGTTCTTGTTCTTGTTCGTGTTGTTGTTGTTGTTGTTCTTCTTCTTCGGTGTTGCTGATGTGGTCAGTGTTCTTGTTCGTGTTCTTGTTCTTGTTGTTGTTGTTGTTGTTGTTGTTGTTGTTGTTGTTGTTGTTGTTGTTGTCGTTGTTGTTGTTGTTGTTGTTGTTGTTGTTGTGGTGGTTGTTGTTATTGTTGTTGTTGTTGTTGCTGTTGTTGTTGTTGTTGTTGTTGTTGTTGTTGTCGTTGTTGTTGTTGTTGTCGTTGTTGTTGTTGTTGTTGTTGTTGTTGTGGATGCTGTTGTTATGCTTGTTCTTGTTCTTGTTCTGGTTCTTGGCCCAAGTTGGCCCCATCTTGGCCCAAGTTGACCCCATCTTGGCCCAAGTTGGCCCCATCTTGGCCCAAGTTGGCCCCATCTTGGCCCAAGTTGNACCCCAGCGAAGCCCAAGTTGACCCCATCTTGGCCCAAGTTGGCCCCATCTTGGCCCAAGTTGGCCCCATCTTGGCCCAAGTTGGCCCCAAGTTGGCCCAAGTTGGCCCCGTCTTGACCCAAGTTGGCCCCATCTTGGCCCTATGTTGGCCCATCTTGGCCCCAGGTTCGGCCATCTCGCGGCCATTTTTTTCCCCAGCTATGTTGAAGCTATGTTGAAACACCTTCAAGA